>JAKLLW010000021.1:0-86427 GCA_022814695.1 Neocatenulostroma microsporum
TCTTGCTGGCCCTCTTTGATCAACCGTCTAACCACAGCTGAGACACCGTTATCGTCCGTCTCGGCCTTGATATCCTCTTCATCCAATTCCAAGGCATCAGCGGCGATCTTCCGCGCGAGATCGTAGTCTTCGGGGTGTATGCGCGTGTTATCGAGATAGTCGGCTTCCGGCCCATCGGCTTCGACGTCGTTGTAGTCCACGTAGACGAAAGAAGCGCAGTTCGTGAAAACAGTTGGGGAGACGGCTTGCTTGATCCCGCGGTCCACGTCTCCCACAAGATCGATGCGGGAAACCACTTCGCCGCCATTGAGGTTAATCATCTTGATCATCTGCGCTGCTTTCCTGGGCCCTAGACCGCAGACGTAGGGAAGGAGGTTGGCGGTGTAGGAGTCCGAGACCGCAGTGTTGATGTCCACACCGACCAGGTTGACCATGTCTACCATACTCGTCTCCAAGTACCTTACCAACTTCTCCTCGGGGATGAGATGCTGGTTGGCGTCGAAGGAGATGGATGTCACGTCCCTGCCTAGCCCGGCGTACTCTTTAAGCGGGTTCTGCATGTACCTGGCCAATGCCACGCAGTACCTTGACAGTGGTGGCATGGAAGGGAATTCTGTTTCTGCCCTCCGACTCGTGTGGTAGAGCCTCGCGACTTCGTCGTTGACGATCACGACTTCCAGTGGATCTTGCGTCTCGAACTCCTTGCCATTCTCATCGGTGTCCTCCCATGGCGCGCCCATAAGCTTGGCATTCTCGACGATAGCCTGTAGATCCTTATACAGACTCCTCGTCTCGGTCGACCAACCCGAGACAGCAATGACATCCGGCTTCCTGCGCTCGACCAACTCCACAAAATGAATGATGTCCTTCCCGTCAGGGATGAACTTTTCAGGATTCCCAGGACGAAGTTCTGTGAACTTGCCATTCTCCTGCACCCTTCCGTTCTCCTCCATATAAGCCCAGCAGATCGCGTCGCCTCTGTTACCCGCACCGTTCGAGAGCGCCAGAACGCGTGGGACGGTGCCCAGAACCATACCGGTAGGCTTGTACGGCGCTTGATCAAGGCGCTCCGTGTATGCTTTCCGGCAGTCCAGCGCTATCCGCCCTTCGCACTCGTTCTTGATCGTATCCTTGACACCTCTAGCCATGATCCGCTGCAGCTTCTTGAACGCCACATCTATGCACTCTTTGCGCAGAAGATTCCAAGCGTCAGCCACCTCGGAAAAGCTGTCGCTCTCGATGGCTTTGTACATCTCATCCTTGACCCGCTTTTCACCCTGCAAACGAACTTGCACCTCGATCAACCCTTCTTTCTCGGCTTTGAGCATTTTAAGGAAGAGCTCCGGTCTCTCGAACAGCAGGCGAAGCTCCTGATTGCGCAAGTACTTGAACTCGTAGTAAGGATGCTCTTCGTCGATCGCTTTCAGCCCCTTCTCCGTGCGGTGCACATCAACCGAAAGCTTCTCATAGTAAGTCTTTCGCAAAAAGCGCCTCATACGTGGGCTCATGGTGATCTCCTCGACGAACATCGCTTTCGCAGCCGTCAGCACATCGTTGCCGGTCTTGAACTCAGGCTCTTGCACAAGCGTGTCGGCGAAGTCGTCCGGACGCTTATCGATGTCCTCCGTGTAGGTTCGACGGCCTCCGCCTGCCCTGTCCATGTTCGTCGCAAGTGCATCGGCAGTAATACCAAAGCTGCGCACAAGATGGTACGCCGGCCCTGCACGGACTTTGTCCCACACGCTTCTTGCCCCCCTAGCGCGCTTCTGCGTGCCGTTGGTCTCGGCCTCGTTGATGCTGTTGTCCCGTAGCTGCTGCGAGTACTGGAAGTTCAGGTAGTCCTGTATATCCTGCAGATCATCGATCTGCGCCGCGACTGGGATCATATCCTCGAAGATGGGATCCTTGAACTCCGGCAGCACACTCTTCAATGTCTCCAAGCTCTTGTAGATCGCTTCCCGTTTCTCGGCGAAGGCACGATACTTCATATCCTGCTCAAGGATGTTCCACAGATCGTCTTGATTCAGCAGCTTCTCGGCATGGATCTTGTAGTTCGCCGCGTTCGGATTGTTCGGATCGGGAGTGATGGGTATCTGCTCGGAGTGGATGAGGTAGTCCTTGCGGTTCTGGAAGATGAAGGCCGGCTCGAAGTCCTCCACGTTCATGAAGTGTAGGATCTGCTTGATGGCTTGCTCGAAAGGTTCGCGCATCTTCGGGTCCATACCGCGCTTGCGTGGGAAGAGGAAGTTGGAGACCCAAGTCGCTTCTTCCGCGTTGCGGTCGGCGATCTGCTCGTCTGTGAGCTCCTTGAGGTCGCGGTAGGGTTTGCGCAGTAGCTGGAAGCGCTCTGGTACGTCGGTCATGCGGATCAAGTTGTCATCGTCCGTCAACATCTTCTCGATGAGCTGAGAAGGCTCGAAGACATCCTTGAGCTCTAGTGGCTTGTCTGGATCGATCTGCTCTTCGTTGTGCTCTGCTTCTGCTTCGAGGGCCCAGCCAAACTCATCGCCATCGCCAAAAGCACCACGCATATCCTCGAGATCAGCCTCATCCAGCCCAGAGTTTTGCAGGTCCCTGAATTGCTGGAAGCCTGCCCTCTTAGGAGCACGGATGCCCAAGTCCTCATCACCCGCGCCTTGCTCTTCATCTGGGAACTCATCTTGTTCGATGAAGTCCTCCAAATCGTCGCCAGGGTAAGCGAAGGCACCTGCACGCCTGCCGGTGCCAGCTCCATCACCGATCTCTTCATCATCCGAGAAGATGTCCTCCACCCCGCGAGCCTCGCTCGCTGCTCGGTCTTCCCGATGGCCACGCTTCAGGCGCTTGTATTTGCTCTGCTCGGCCTGCGCTTTGGTAGGCTCACCCTGAAGCTCTCCGATCAGATCCAGATCTTCCTCGTCCAGCCCTTCATCCTCAGCCTCCCGCTCTTCGCGCCGCCTCTTGCGCTTCTCGCGGCGGCGCTGTTTCTCCTCTTCGTCCTCCTCATCCTCATCAACGATGAAGCCTTCCCTCACCTGCCGCTCCGCTTCCTCATCGTCGTCGTCCTCTTCCTCGCTTGAGTCGCCGAGATCGCCATTGGCTGCCTTGGACTTGCGGGGCCGGTTGATGGCTTGGCCAGTCTCTTCGTCAAGCTCCTCTTCCTCCTCCTCATCGCTGCCTACGGCCGCGTCGCGATCGAAGAATTCGTCCATGATTGCGCTTCAAGGTCGCGAAGCAAGGAGGTTGATGTTCGAGTGGTGTAGGTCCTGAGCAATATCGCGAGGTTGGGAGACGTGGATGTCGTCGAGATCTGCGATGAAATGGCGAGATGGATGAGGGTGCGGACGGTTGCCTGGCGGATGTTGATGCGTGGTCTCGAAAGTGTAGCCGCATTCAAACCGCCTTGAGTTTCTGGCGCTCGGGCCGCTTACAGCACGCTAGCGTGTCTTCGGCCTGAGGCATTCAGCTTGCGCTGATGCTCCCCTCATTGGCTCGTCGTCACGGACGCTAACGGTTGCTCATGCTTGGCAGGACTGCAACACATTTTTGCTCCGACAGTACCTCCTAGCCGCATGTGAACACACTGACCAGACATCGCGATCGACAACGATGGACGGGAGTCTCAACACGATTGGAGTGAACAACCCGACTGGCCTTTCCTCTGGCAGCTGCAAGATCCTACGACAATCGTGTACTACGGTCTAGAGTATCGCTCTCGCGGCTTCCGCTCGATCGCCACATCACGAATGCAACGTCTGCTCCAATGGAGTACATCACCCGCAGCTTTCGAACTCGATATTTGTGCCTGCAGTCCTCAGCACGGAAGTGCCTGCAGGCGTTTCCAGTCCGTCCGAGTAGCTCCTATGCGTATAGTCTGCTCTCCGGCGACCCTTTGCAGAATCTGAAGCCAAACTGGGCGTTGGTAACGCAACCCGCTCTCACCAGCCTGTACAGAAAGTGCTGGGCACGAGGTCACCGTTTCGTATATCGCAGAGTGATGCATGAGGCTGAACAGCAGGGCATCGAGCTCTTATCCCAGTCCTTCTCGGCAAGTATATTTCTACGAAGTGCACGCATTACCTTACGCCCACCTCTTTCTTTCCTTGCTTCATGAGAGATCCAATCCTTCAGGATGGCAGCCAAATACATCAATATCATCGAGTTTGAACGCTACATCACGTCTATTGATGCTATGGCGAAGACTGATTGAAGCTGCAGAGTTGAAGGTAGAGCAGATCTGGTCGTTTGATGATATCAAGGAGAGTATTGTTGAGGTCGTGCGGAAGTAGACGCCACGGAGAATGAAAATCTTTCTCTTTCGCTTACCTACTACTCCCTACTACGGAATGTCGCACTTACAACAACGGCATTTCTTGTCCGCTTCGCCACCGCTCTCCACAGAAGCCTTTCGCCTCTTCAAGCTTGCTGGCGGTATCGGCGGTGCGACAGACGGCAGCGCTGGCCATGGAACAATGATGTCCTGCCGCTCAGAAGACCATAGACGGAACCCGCATCATACTCAACAACCAGCCTTGTTAGGGTTTATAGAGTGTGCTAGAAAGAGCTGAAGGTAGCAATCGGACGTCGAACATGACGAGTATAACTTCCAGGCCACCCTCTCACGAGCTGTACCTGTCACTGTAAGTTTTATTATGGCCCCGAAGAAGATTACCCAACCATACCGCTCCAAGATCTTGGACACCGACCAACATGTCTGCGACAAGTGCGACCGTCTCATCATAGGGGATCGGTACAGCTGTTTAGACAGACAATGCAAGGATCGTGATCTCGAGTGGTGCCGGGACTGCGCTGCATGGCTCCAGATACAGGGCAACGCACATTGGCGTCACCAGGTCGTTATTGCAGAGCATGCCAGTGTATGCAACGGGTGCGAGGAACCGCTTGCGCAAGACGACGGATGGGCTTGCTGCGAGTGCGAGGATGTGGATTTCTGCGATGACTGCAAAGGCAAGCCTACGACGGTACGGCAAACTGGCTGTGAGGGGCACAAGATGGTGCTGGCGAAGGATCTTGCCGCTGCTTTGGCTGAGGATGTCGAGCGGAAGGAGAACAAGGGACGCGAGGTAAACGAGACAAAGCCTGCTGCTGGCAACGCTAAACGGGCGGTAGGAATTCAGCAACTTAGAGACCGCCATTGGAGGAGCTGCACTAGCAACAATGTTGAGGAAGCGACGTTTGGCTCTGTCCTCAACGCACAGCCAAAAGAGTCGATCGCAGATGAGCCCTCTGCTGCGCCAAAGGAGTGGTTAGACATCCCAACATCTCTGATCTTCATCGAAGGCGCTCAGCTCCATTACGGTCGCGCCGGCCGCGCCGACCAACACGAGAAGGGCAAGACGGGGCCTTTCAAAGCGGAGATCGACGCACTCACAGCCTTCAAGCAAACCTTTTACAGCGCGGCAGTCCAGCAGAAGTTCAAGCAGCATCTAATGAGCCTAGCGATCGAAGCGGTCTACTCTGATGAGCTTCTGAGAGCACCAGAAGACTGTGAGCTGATCGCCGGGCGCATCCCACGCAAGATGGCCAGGCAGGTGAATGAGCCGTTGGCGAAGTGGTGTATCGAGGCTGCGGGTAAGGATATTGCACTTGATACCGAAGAAGGCAGACTGCGGGAGGAGGCACTGGAGGAGTGGTTGAACCTTAGCAAGAACGTGTTTGGCATTGAGATGAGGTACGATGGACATACTGCAGAGTAGTTAGAGCCCAGCCAGTTAGTGTAATTGTCGCCAATGAGGGCCAGGCAGTATTTAGCGGTGGCAATCACGTTATGTTGGCGCAGGCCATCCAGTCCTTGCTGTGCCCTGACGGCTGTCTGCAACCTATCAGCGCCTATGGCTGGCCGCTTTGTGCCAATGTGCCTGTAATCATCGTATTATCAAAGGCCAGACAAAGACAGAGTTGTCTGTTGATTTCGTCTTTATGCTCAACACAATGAACAATTCGATGGCGAGCATCCTCCTGCGATCGAC
Organism: Neocatenulostroma microsporum; assembly: GCA_022814695.1. Classification (NCBI taxonomy): domain Eukaryota; kingdom Fungi; phylum Ascomycota; class Dothideomycetes; order Mycosphaerellales; family Teratosphaeriaceae; genus Neocatenulostroma; species Neocatenulostroma microsporum. Next base: position 5,970 of record JAKLLW010000021.1, read on the forward strand.
AGCCAGGATCCAGGTAGGCTCTCGCAGTCTACAAAATCGTAAGCGCTCGGTATGTCAACTTCAGCTTACCAAAGCCCGAGCACCTCCCTGGCCCCCCTGCTCTCCAAGCAAGACGCAGGGAAGCACCATTACATCCTGAAGGAGCTCGGCTCCGGCTCAGTAGCCAACATCTACTTCTCAATCCCCAAGCCAACTGCTGACCAGATCATAGCCGAGTACACCTCGTCCAATCAACCAACAGTCGAGTCCCGAACAGCAACTCTCGCGAACTTAAGACAGAACCTCCAAGCCCTCAAACTCACCAACCCCCGCGCAGCCAACGACATCACCCAATCGCAGAGTGTAGACAAAGAAGCTAGCCTGCTAAGACAGCTTGGTAATGGTAAGTACACCCACCCAAACATCGTCAAGCTAACCGACGCAGACCAAAGCTCCGGGATAAAAGAATGGTATACCATGCCTGCCTACTGCACCTTGAATCTCGAGGCCATCCTAGCCCAACCCTGGAATCTCGAGGAGAACTCACCACCGATAGCTTTCGCATGGCACCTGTGCTCGCAGATCGCACAAGCGTTCTTGTACCTGCACTCCGGTATCACGGATTCTGGTGAGGTACTGCAAGACTCGCCGCTGATAGCACACGGCGACGTGCATGTAGGGAACTTCCTCTTCCGTGCCCCGAGCGGAGGGACACGAGATGCGTACCCTAATGTCCTGTTAGCGGATTTCGGCGGAGCTTGGTATACCGGTTCTGCACCAGGGTCTCCCGAACACTACAACGTCCTCCAACGCCAACACAAAGACGTCCAGAGCCTCGGCGCCGTCCTCGAGTCCTTCCAAAACAGAGTGAAAGACGCCAAGTTCGGTAGAGCCTTGCAGCTTTTGGACAGCATTGATCGAGCGAGGAAAGGTGACGAGCGGAACGAAAGTGCTTTGAAGGTGCTTGGGAGGTTTGCCAAGGTATGTGAGAAGAAGCGGAAAGAACTGTACACGCCCTTGTCGGAAGAATTTGCTGCGTACTTCGTTCGCTCGACTGTAACGGATGAGGAGCTTGAGGCAGTATTCCCGGTTCTTGAGGCAGCGTTACCACCTGCAGCGCCGCCAACGCCGCCGGACAGCTCAAAGAGACGAAGACCTTCCTCTCAAGTGGGCGATGCAGAAGTGGCCAAGAAACGCCGTGGTAGTGAGTCATCTATTGTGTAATAGTATGCTATTGGTAAGTGAAGAGATACGGTACTCATTTCCGCTTCCATCTATTAGGCGATTTGGAGGCAAATCTTGTGGCCGAGCTTTGCTATGCTTTTTGGCTTGAGTTTCGCGGAGCTTGATGAGTTCGGCTTGCAGCAATATATGTGACATTCTCTGTGTATTGCCCTTTGTCTACTGTTGCTGTTGCATAGTCATCTGTCTTGCAGGTTCCGTCGCCATGCCGTGCCATACGGATCCGGGAACTAGTTGTCATGATGTCGTCAGGCATCTGCTCGCTATGCATTGTGCTTGCGATACTACGCAACTCTTGTTTGCATTTCGTCTCCCAAAGTACAGTCGGAACTCATGCTCGATGTCCTGTCAGGCTTACTCACATCTAGGTCGTCTCTCCATAAAGCGTCCAGCCAGAGGGTATGTCGAGATGTTGAAGCGCCGAGATGGACTCTACGAGATCAATGGAATTCGGCGTCACCTACGAATCGTGAGCTGAGAGATAGATGACGATCGAAAAGCAGTATCAGCAATGTCCATCTAGTTCTAAGCAGTAATGATAGCCACGCTCTGTATACTGCCGCAGCGCCATGCCTCTTGCGAAAAGCAACAATGACCGCTCGCTACCAGCTCCACGCTATGCTCACGGCTCAGCGCAATAAAGACCGACATGCGCTATGCAAGTATCCGCCCTCGCTCTCCCCGAAACGCCCCTAAGAGCACCATGCGTAGTAAGATAAACTAAAGCCTTAATCGTCTCCTTCGTCGTATAACCATGTGCATCATCATCTCTGTGTCTCCAACCACCACCCTCCGCGCGTTTCCATGACCGCCGCAGAAACAGCCTCCCCGCCCTCCGAGCTTCACTCAGAGTTTCCGGTATCTCCTCCCACCCCTTTCTGAATTTGACCGTACGGGCGCGTATATCCTACTTAATCACCCGATCGAAGCTCTCCCCCTTCACCGCACCCCCACCCATACTAGTCCTCACATTCCTCCTAAACCTGTCCCTATCCCCCTGCAAATCCGCCGCGGCCTCCTTATTGAGTGGATCACTCGCGTTCGGTTCCAGGAACAGGAACTGCAGGCCCACAATCACCGCGTTCAAATTCAGCACCGGCTTCCAGTCTTCTCGCAGAATGTTGAGGCAGACGTTGCCCTCGAGGTCGATGTTGGGGTGGTAGATCTTTTGCTGGCATTTGACTTTCGGAGGCTCGTGGGGGAAGTTCTGGGAGATGTGGAAGGAGAAGGTGAAGGTGCCGGATTTGTAGAGGCCTTCGTCGGGCTGGAGGGTGAGGATGAAGTGGAGGATGTCGTCGGGGTTGGGAAAGGTGGTCTTCATTGTTTGGGGGAGGGCGAGTTCGCTGAGGTCTGTCCATCACCGTCAGTTAGTATGTGGGTGAAGTAAGTGGGTGGTGGTAGGTCATACCTTTCTGCACTCGTAGTTGCGCCGCGGTGACCTTCTTCTTCTTACTCGGGCCTGCTGCCGCCTCGTTCTTCTGCTGCTGCTGCTTCATGCTCCATATCTTCAACATCGTGCCGGTGGTTGTGCGCCCGTAGCGCTGTGTGAAGTAAGCGAACCGTAGGTGAATTCGGTAGTAGTGCTCTGGTGGGTGGTCGACAAGGTGGGGTGTTGAAGTGGCACGCGAGCGGGTGGTTGTCGCGGTGATGAGCACTTTTGAAGCTAGGAATATGAGAGTGATGGTGGTGTGCTTGTTTCGAGTAAGACCGTGAGTCGAGAAGGTAATGTACCGAAGTTGTCGAAGCAATGAAGGTTGCCGTTCGTTTGCGCACCTACGGTTCACATTCGCAAGGCAGACGCGATCCCGCTCTCAGGCATCAACACCCCACTCGGTCCGATGTATATCCGGCCGTCTTCGGCATTCACGAGTCACCTAGATCACTATCGTATATGCCCACTCGACCTCCAACCAATGTACACGACGACATTGCTCCTCCTCCTACTAGATCATCAGCTTGATATCGTCAAGCCCGATATGAGCGAAATGCAGATTATAACTTGCGTAACCGGCTATATCACAGGCAACCATTGGGCAGCGCACCTTCCTCTTTCAGCTATCCCGACATCGCAGTAGGATTCAAGTGAAGTTCAAATTTTACGGGCATTTCTCCCCATATCATCTCTTCACTCTCCTTGAGCAATATCGGACTTGACCTCAGCCATGGCAGACCTCTCAACCTGCCCCCCATTAACCCGCGAGTCCGTCCAAACAGCCCACAAGCGCATTCAACCGTACATCCACCGCACACCAGTAGCGACCTGCGAAACGATCAACCTGCTTGCTTCCACGCCGCAGGCTGAAAGATGTCCTAGCAGTGGACCGAATGTAGCTTCAGAGCCGGCACCACATAACAAAAGTGTCCAGGATGATAGTGCGAAAGAACACACGGCGAAACCGAAGTTGAAATTGTTCCTCAAATGCGAGAACCAACAACGCATTGGCGCCTTCAAAGCCCGTGGAGCTTTCCACGCTCTAGGCAGACTTATAGATGAGGTCGGTATCGAGGAGGTGAAGAGGAGAGGGGTGGTGACGAACAGTAGTGGTACGTCCTGACTCCTCCGTACCCTAATCACGCTATTACTGATGGACTGACAGGTCCTACTACATGACATAGGTAACCACGCACAAGCCTTAGCACTCGCCGCGAAAACGTTTGATGTCCCAGCCCACATAGTCATGCCCTCCATCTCCACCCCGTCCAAAATCTCCGGCACAAAGTCGCACGGCGCGAACGTCATCTTCTCGGGTTCCACGAGCGAGGAACGCGAGACCGTTACGCAACAAGTCATAACCGAAACAGGAGCCATCTTCGTCCCACCCTACGACCATCCAGATATTATCCTCGGTGCCGGGACCCAAGCCCTGGAACTGGAGACACAAGTCGAGGACCTCCTTGCTGAGAACCCATCCCTAGGCATGCCGGTCAAGCAGAAGCTGGATGCCGTTGTAGCAGCTATAGGCGGCGGCGGCATGCTCTCCGGTATCTGCACCGCCCTCTCCGGAACCGGGATCAAAGTCTTCGGCGCCGAGCCCTCTTTCGAAGGCGGCAACGACGCAGAACTAGGCCTCAAATCCGGAGAAAGGATCGAGAAAGTTAAGACTTTGACGATCGCTGATGGGCTCAGGACGCCTGTGGGCAAGATTCCTTGGTCCGTGATCACGGACAAGGAGAAGTTGGAAGGGATTTATTCGGTAAGCGAGGAGCAAATCAAGGCAGCGATGAGGTTGTTGATGGAGAGGGCGAAACTGTTTGTGGAGCCGAGTGCGGCTGTGCCGCTGGCGGTGGTGATGTATAATGAGGAGTTTAGACGGCATATAGAGAAGGAGGCAGGGAGTGAGGGGTGGAACGTGGGCATTGTGCTGAGCGGTGGCAACACCACGATGGAGGCGATGGCCAAGTTGTTCGCTGCGCCGGAGAAGATTGAGGAGAGGGCGGAGGGCAAGATGGGAAGGGATGGAGGGAAAATTGCTGAGAATGTTCCCGGATAAGCACAGGGAGGGGTAAAATTTGAACGAGGCTCAGACATTAGTGGAGGTACAGACGCGGAACGGGAATTACCTACGATCAACTTCAGTAGCGGCTGGCTGTGTGTAGACCTACTGTTTCCGCTCGAGATTCGTAGACGGAGTCAACGGATATCACTTGGGCCTGCGAGATTTGTATACGACTCTATGCACCTCAGACGAAGTCAAAGGACTTTGCTTCCACCGCCATCGTCTCACTCAAGTCCTTCTCCAGCATATCAAAGCCCCTTGGCAATCGTTTTGCCAAGCGCACAGTCTCGAACACCGACTTCGATCTAACGAAGATGGCATCAATCTCTTCCAAGCTTCGACCTTGCGTCTCCGGGTACAGGAAGTAGATCGCCACGCAGCCGACGGCGCTACACACCGTGAAGACAATGTAGTACCGCCACGCAATCGAGGTGATGGCAATCGGTGTCACTTCAGCCACCATGAAGTTGAACAGCCAACTTGAGGCCGCGGCCATGCCTGCGACTTGGTGCCGGATCCCGGTCGGTGCGATCTCCGAGGCATACATGAATGGCAGGATGAACATGCCGAGCGGCAGAAGGTATAGGGCCGCGAAGTAGAAGAATAGGGCTGCTTTGCCGGCGGCTGGGTTGGAAAGGTTTGACGAGAGGCCGCAGACTGCTGCTTGGCAGACTACCATTGAGAAGGTGGAGAGGAGCATTAGCTTGCGCCGCCCGAACCTTTCGATGAGGAAGATGGCTGTTAGGCCGCCGAGGGCTAGCGTGGTGTTTAGGCAGCCTCCTAGGATTCTGGCGATGGTGCCAGAGTAGCCTAGTGTTCCTTGGAGGATTACGCTGGAGTAGAAGTGAGGCCGCAGGCTAGTAGGGTACGGTGCAGGTGGCGATTCTGATTCATGGAGAAAGGGTTGCCGGAGTAGGTGTTCTGGTGGCCTCTGTCCCGCTGCAGTGATGTGTGTATAACAGCCGCTTCCCGTTGGACTTCTGCGGAGCCCATTTCGCGGTCCAGCAATCGGGATATGATGGCAACAGCGTCCTCGTGCCTCTCTTTCTTGATCAAGAATCTTGGAGACTCTGGAAGGAGGGGAGACACTGAGAGGAGGACGATGGTGAATAGCAGTGGAAAGGCAAGTGGAAACCGGAAATTGACATCGCCTGAAGCGTAGAAGAAGCCAAAGTTGATCCATGCAGCCAGTGCGTGCCGCTTAAAGCGAAGAAGCCTTCGGTTAATACAAGAGGGCCACGACGACTTGCTTCAGCTGTCTCGCTGACGTACATGGGGACAGTGCCGGTGAATATGCCAACGCCGAGACCTATGGCATATCAGAAGATTCACATCTGACACGTTGAAGACCTACTTACCCGATATCACTCTTCCTGCGATTGTCTGTCCAAGCGAGTAGGTAGTGGTCTGGATGATCGAACCAATGGAGGCGATGATCCCGGCAACGAGCATAGACTTTGGACGTCCTAGACGGTCTCCAATGAACAGACATGACAACGCACCAAAGGCGCAGCCAACCTCGTAAATTGACACAACGAGACCTGTTGTTACCGGTTAGCAGTGCGAACATGAAGCAGGCTGGAAGTCATATTACCCTGTATCTTCGCGTTGTGGGCTTGCTGACCGCCTGTGGTGTTGAGTGTATCGATCTCGGGCAGCACTTTAATGAAGTCCGGCAATGTCAAGAGACCGTTCATGACCGACTGGTTGTATCCCTGGAGCAGGAACGCTAGAGCGCCGAGAGTTGCAATTGCACGCTGGAGCGCGACGCCGCGCATCGTGCGAAGTCCCATGTTGGCGTTCTGGTGCAAGAATGGGAGGTGGTGTCGGTCTCTTGGGAAGTAGAGTGTTTCGCCTCGACTAGGTAGTGAAGGGTCTTGCAGAGATGATCGTGTCCCCGTGGGGAAAGCTAAAAGGCGGAGTGCATGACGGGGTCGAGATGTTGCCCATTCGGAGGTGTAAGCGTATGGCTGGCGCTATCCTATTCTGATCGCAGGAAAACGGTATCCGTTCCGACACCGGCGTAGGCATACTTCGGTTGGTTTGCTTCCTTCAAGGATCACAGAAAGAAGGTACGAATCGCATCTCGCCCAGAGTGTACTGGAAGCCAACCTAGGCAGATGTGTATGTCGACCGTAGGAGTACAGCAAGAACGGACCCCGTCCCACAGTGAATCAATCTTCGAGCAGCTTCCGCCAGCGTGACTCAAGCGCATCGGCAGTACTGAGGTGATGAGCAATGGCCCTCGCGGTCGCTTTTGCACCTGATCTACCAAGGAAGAAGTAGTGGTTGCCAGTAATGGGAGCTGAAAGCCTTCCCGGCGCCGAATCAACGAACAGTCTGATTTGCGTCCATCGGGAGGAGCCTGTAGGTGAAGACCGGGCCTTCTTTTCGTAGTCGAGGGTCAGTCTTTGAGTCATGAGAAACGCCCATGTCGCCTTGTCCGACAGGACATGACGTGCATCCAATTGACTTGTCGGCGCCAAGGAAGATATCCAGGGTAGAACACCGACGTTGTGGGCTTCGGCATCCCTCACAGAGTCGCCTTCGTCGTCGGCAAGCTCACTTGTGCCATCAAACCTGTAGCCCCATCCGAGAAGGCTCACGGGGGTGTGGCCAAAGTACTCACTTTGATAGATTGCATCCGGAATGATGGGCTTATCACGATTGAGCCGTTCTTGCTCGCGAATTTGTGCCGTGAACAATTCCAGCATCGCAGGAAAGGTAGCATATCCAGATGAAGTGCTCCTCAAGCCCAGAGGTTTAGGTCGTATTCCAGCGAGTCCGGGTGTCGCAGAAAGGGAGACAAACAGCTTGAGCTTAAGTCCAAGACTGTGCGCAACTCTGGCGTACGGCACAAGCATTCTCCCACCCATACCTAAGAGTGATGGGTGTAAAGGTTAGCGGATGTCTTAATGGTCTTCTTGGAGGGCTCGGAGGGTCTCAAACGGCCTCCAAGGACTCTATCGATCGGTACACGTACTCCAGCCTACAAGCACAACGTCTCCACACAAATTGTTCGCATCGATCACCGTCTTGGTCACCTCGGCTGCTTGTCGTCCCCATTGATGAATGCGGAAGGTGGGAGCCACTGCTGGCATGAGTTCAGGATCGCTTTGGAGTGGGTACGAGATACCGAGGACCCCGAAGCCCTCTTTGACGAGCCAATGAGCCAGGAAGTCCTCTGCGTCGTATCCGTGATGACCGCCGTAGAAGATTCGTGCATTATGCGCACCTCCAGGAATGAACACAACCAGAGGCTTCTTGTTATCTGCTGCAAGGTACTTGTAGAGGCATGGTGCGTCGACAACATGAGAGAGAATCTCCCCGGGATACAGCTCTGGGCGGGTAGATGTCGACATATTGCCCGTAGAGTCTTAATTCCAGAAATGCGTTGCCGCAATAGTGATGGATGACGGCCTGTCAAAGCGTATGTAGCCCTCGAAAGCCTTTTGCGCGTGGTTGCCAATGACGAAGCGCCTTCGTCTAGACCGCAGGCAACAGATACCTCTACTGCAGTACTCGCTTCGTGGACACCGGTCGTGACTAAAAATTGCTCTTCCACGAAAGTGCGATCTGACGAGGTCGGAGGTCGGAGCGATAGCGGGGTGTAGTACACTGGCTCGTGCGATATCGGTATGTCAGTATCAGGATGCGTCCCCAGCACTTGGTTAGAGACTGATTCTGATATGGGATGTGAGGGCGATCTGACACTCCGGAGACCATAGCCTTATCAAGGTATGTGTGCATCACTCGATCCTTGCGCAACCTTTGACTCTGCTCTTGAGTTGTAGTACCGGCTTGTATCCTTCGAAGTTCAGGGCTACTGTAAGGATCGTGTCGAAATAGACGATGTATGAATATCTTCTGATCTATTCGTCTCACAGGTCGTCGCGATTAAGCCTAACATGGACCCTGCTCATTCCTCGACATCCCAAGATACATTTACCTTCACTTTCGACGATGCTGCATCCGAGATCACAGCTCAGGATGGCACAGACACGAATGGTGTTGTGAAACTTGAGAATGTCTGCGGGCGGATACCATCGACAAAGGCCTCCAAAGTGCGGGCAATGTTAAGGCAGGCGCAACAGGACCCCTCCAAGATAGTCGCAACATGTTGCTCGTACGACGGTCTAACATCTCGTCTATGTGAGGAGGCCGGATTCCCGCTCGTCTTCTTGTCGGGTTACAATGTCGCCTCTTCGCAGGGAATCCCCGATGCTGGCTACATCGCTATGGAGGACATGTGTCACAAGATCCAGGAGACGGTACGACAGGTCTCCGTCCCAGTCTTCGCGGATGGAGATACCGGCTACGGATCTCCCATGAATGTCAAGCGGACAGTCGAATGGTGAGTCTTGGATCCGCAAAAGCCTAACGGTGCCCCTGACCAGAAGTCTTGAGCAGTTTCGCACACGCAGGCGCAGCAGGCATCATGATCGAAGACCAGACCTGGCCCAAACGTGAGGCAAATCCTACTGCCACTGGGGTTGTGCAGCTGACTCTGCCCAGGCTGCGGTCACACCAAAGGCAAAAGTGTCGTTCCACGAGCCGAAGCGTTCGCAAGGATCCGAGCTGCCGTCGACGCTCGCAATGCGGGCCAGGATATCGTTATTCTCGCGAGGACAGATGCGCTGATCCACGGGTGGGAAGAGGTTGAGGCCCGTGTGCATGAATTCAAGCGCATCGGCGTTGACTTCGTCTTTATTGAGGCACTGCCGGACCGTGAAGCAATGGAACGAGCCATCAAGACCTTCGACATACCACTCATGGCGAATATCATCGAGGGTGGCAAAACCGAAAACTTGAGTACGGCAGAGTTGGCGAAGATCGGGTTCGCAATGGCGGCATACCCTATGACATTAGTTGCTGCACATTTGGTGAGCGTCAGAAAGGCACTGGCGGATTTGAAGGAAAGCATGACCAAGGGTCCGCCCCCACTCATCATGAGCTTCGAAGATGTTTGTCAAGGAGTGGGTTTCCATAAGTATTGGGAAGAGGAGAAGAAGTATGAGTACTAGTCCGAGCTCGCCTCGGTCGAACAATCCAACCCGGATCCCTCCCGTTGATGCTGTCCAAACGTCCTAGCGGTGTCCGATCGTATATGGGGTAACAGCAACCGGATTCAACAGCCCATAATCCCTCAGAGGATCAGTGAACGGTCCTGATGCTACAGCATCCGTATCCATGAAGTTGGCAAACACGCCAGAAGTCTCCAGCTCCGTGCGCATAGGCTTCAGGCGATTATACAGCGTAGTCGCGATGACTGCTTCGACTGTGTTCCTGCCGTCGACAAGGTACGATGTGATATCTGCTTTAGCCCATGCCAAGTCCAGAGGCGGAAGGGTGTGACCGTTGTTGACGGAAACGCGAATGGTGTGGACGATGGCGCCGAAGTCTATGGTAGCGCCAGTATTGCTTTGATCCTTCGTCCAATTGAAGGTCGTGCTGTAGTATCCGCGTCCGCTGACGTTCTCCAGGCCAGGTATCTGTTGCCATGAGGCGACTTGTGGGAGGTAATGAGTGGTGTTGTGCTTCACTGCAATCGTGTCGATATCGCTGAGATTTGCTGGCGGATCCCAGTGTTCCACTACCAGTGTCCAGTCCACGAGGGCTATCGCATCACCGGCCTTCGTCTCCGGTGATGAGTGATGCAAACCATTGCCGTAGCCGTGTCCCTGCGGACCATGTTCCTTGTCGTGGAACGCCACGATGACAGATTGATTGCCCGCAAGCTCGAACCAGATCGACGTCGTATTGGGTGTCTGCGTATAGTTCGTAATAGGCGTCTGAGCGCCCGTCCACGCAGAGTATAGGTACGGCGTCCCAGTACTCGCAAATTCAACTGTACCCTGCGAGCGTCCAGCATTGAATGCGGCACCAAGTGCGTCGTTGTACACAAAGACGCAGTCCACTTTCGCCTCCTCGTCGCGGCGCCAGTATGCGTACCAAATGCTCGATGTCGCGTACACCGTCCTCGGCTGGATTCCGAGAGCTGCGATCGATGCTGCAAGACCTTCGTACGGTACTGGATGGACGTTGTCGAGCGATAGCAAGCCCTCAAGCGTCTCATTGACGTAGGCATCCCCGGAAACATTGTAGCTGATGAGGTACGAAGGCAGGCCACCGGAGAAGATGATCGGCAAACCAGCAAGAGCATACTCCGCCAATTTTGTCACGCCTTGCACGGTCATGGAGTCATTAGCCCTAAGCACCATAGCCTTGAAAGCCTGCCTCTCTGGTGCGAAGATGCCATCAGCAACAAAAGCTTCCGGCAAGCTGAAGTCGTTCGGTGAGATGTACTCGTAGGTATACCCTGCCTCGGCAAGGTCATTAGGCTGATAGAAAGACTCGATCGTTGCATAGCTCGTGACCTTCGAATAGAAGGCCAGATCCACCTTCGGCACGCCAGACTGGAAGATATACTGATTCCGCGCAACGAAGTCCATGGAGTCTCGGTAAAAGTCCCATGCCGGTTGGTGCCGCCCATGCATCTCCGAGAACAGGTAAGTGAAGGTGGTAAACCCAGGCCATGTCGTATTCGGGTAATCGCCAGAGTACGGATACCCGTGGATGATAAATTGGTTCACGCCTCCCGCCAACGAGCGCGTGATGTCCCAAAGGATATTCGGCCAAGTCTCCTGGTACGCATCCCCCATGTTCGCTCCCAGCTCGCTGGAGATGACTCGCTTCCCTGCCAGATTGGCAGGCCCAGCGTACTGCCTGTATGCATCGATCAAGTGGTTGAAGCCCAGACTCTCGCATTCCGGAGCGTTGACATTAGGGATGTTTTGTTGCATGTCCATGGCCATGTTGTAACTGACCTGAGCGGAGAATTGCAAGCCCAATGACTCCGCCCAGGCGGTGTAAGTTGAGAGATACTCGCCGTATAGCTCGCCCAGGGTCTCTCGATAATCTGCGATGTGCTTATTACCCGCATCCGGCTCGTCTGTGATATACCAAGTTGCTGCGGGAGCCTCGCCTGTAATGGAGAAGCCGAGCGTATTTTCGTGGAACAGAAGGGGGAGGTACTTGTTGATGGAGTAGCCACGGTTGGTGAGGAAGGTTTGCGGGAGATAGCGTGTCCAGTACAGCGTTGGTGTCATCTCCACGCTGTCTTCCCAGAGGTAGTTTCCGACGTCCTTTAGCAGATCGAGAATCGTGGAGTCGTTGAGTAGATACTGTTCCCAGAAGTTGATAGCGGTTTGAGCGCCGAGGGTAGAGAAGTGGTCCACGATCCAAGAGCCGTTCTCCACGAAGCTGCGCGGTGTCGTCTGCGGTCCATCGAGAAGCTCTGGAGACTCTTGCTCCCTCAACTCCGAGTGGACCAGGTAGAAAGCAAAGAGCGTAGTAATACCGGAAGACGTTCCATTCATCGTCAGAGATAGCATGCCGCGGTCATCGACCTGGCTCGTGACATCCAGCAGGCTGTCTGCGGCCAGCGTCTGGAGCAGTCATGGTCAGCAACATAGGTACGCAATGGAATGGTTCGTTTACGAATGTGATTGATACAAGACTTACGCTCTGAATCCGATAACCGCCATAAGCTCCACTGCTTGCTCCAGGCAGCCCCGGCTCAGGCCCAGTCGTATTGATGAACGCAACGACGTCCCCGACGACGACCGCCTGCAGCGCCCCTCTCCCATACCCAGGCACAATCCCATCAAACTTCCCATCCCCGAAAGTCGTAAGATTAAGCACAAGATCCCACTCCAGCCCATCCGAGTCGATCTCGGCAGGCACTCCAGCCCCCTGATTAGGGCCCAATGCCGCATCCATGATCAGCCCATGGTCCCTGTGCGCTTGCAACGTTGTCTTGAACACATCCCGCCAGGCTTCTGTGCCCCAACCGCAAATCGCCCAATCGACAGGCACGAACTCACCAGGCGCGGAGTCGTAAAGGTAGTAGCCCAAGACTTCCACTCCGCCTGCACCGACGGCTCCGGCTTCGGCTATATCCAAGGCGACGCGGGTATGGTTCACGCTGGCGTCTGGGATCCAGTAGCGGAAGCGGGGCCGGACATCTGAAGACGGGTTGAGAAAGGTGCCGGCGGATATGGCGGCGTTGACTTGGTCGTTGGTCCGGTTTCTGGGCAGAGCCTGGCTGGTGTCGATGATGGCTAGGAGGAGAGCGGCGATACATGCCAGCGGGCGTAGCAGCTCCATCCTTCGGTCTGTGGCCGAGTCTTAAGGCCCAGCGGCTTGTTTATGAGTAGTCAAGAAAGCAAGCCTAGTAACCTTCCTGCCGTACTGTCTGCTTGAAAGATCGTAGACCAAAATTCGAATATCACAGTCGACGAAGAGTAAGAATACATGCCAGGTGCTCGTGCCTTTCGATCAAACCTACGCTACTCCGCTTCGGTAAGGGTTCTCCTCATCCAAGGCTGGACGCCTCCTTAAAGACCATGCTATTGACGTACATTTGAGACTCTCGGAAGGCATATGCCGGAGCTGTAAGCCGTAGTAAACAACGGTGAACACTCGAAAGCCATGTGCGGGGCCCCATATCCATGGGTCCAGGTTCTCCGCATCGTACGCATTGCAAGAGGCACGGTATAGCAGCAGTGCAGCGACTCCGCTCCTGCAGAGCGAGGCATCAGGGCTCCGGCCGTGAGAGCCGAGGTGAACAATCTTGAGGGTTCGGGTCATGATGGAGCGAGACCGAGTCAAGCAGGTACGGTACTTCGTGAGGGCCTTCGTACTTGAGACGAGCGTGGTTGCGATGTTTCCGTGCAGTACTACCGGAGGTCCTCAGCAGGGGGCGACAATAAGGCTTCTGGAGCCGAGTGCCCGGACGGAATAGAATGTAGGAACCGTGGCCAGTGGTCATCCACGTCCTCTGTCGAAGGGCATAGGCGGACTGTGCCTGTCGATACCATGCATCCTCGCCTCCCTCTCCCACCACGCCCCTTCATGACGAGCCGAGCAGGCAGCTATGGGCGATGTGTCTGGACTGTACGAAGTACCAGCGCGTTGTTTGTGGTAAGACTCTGGGAGTTCTGCGTTCGATCGGGCCCAGCCATGTGGCTCGGACCCGAGACGGAAGCTGACTCGCACCAAAACCCAACTTCACTTCAGGCTTCGACGTCTTCATTCACTCTCTGCGCGCCACCGACCCTTCCTTGTCATGTGCCAACACATGCTTAACGTGCAGTGAACGCAGTCGCATTCAACATGACTTCATAATACATACTCGTGTATCGCAAGCAGTATGCTGCCGGTCGCAGCACCTCATGACGGTGCCGTCGCCGTTCACATGTCGCTCGTACTCGCGACGTACGCATAGCAACTCGCAATTCTGGTAGATGGGACAATGGAAGAGAATAGGAGCGTACGAAAGAACATAGCACCCAGAAATGATGAAGGTTTGGACAGCCTCTTAGGACAATGCCGGCTGAATGCCCGGTATGCGCTCGGTAGTTTCGCCGTACGCATAGTAGGTTGTAAGACTGGTAAAGGGCATGCTTGGAAAGACCGAGATAACACAGGAAGAGATGGCGTGTAAGAAGATGGAAAGATCAGAATGAGAAGTGTGGCTGCGGCGGTCTGGAATCTACCCGCGCGACATGTGCCAGCTTGGCCGAAGACACCAGTAAGAAAGCATGAGGCCGAAGCGGAATGCAGTCGCACATCAGAAATAGGAGATATAGCCGCAGAGATGGACGGTGTTGTTGGAGTAGGGGTAGGCGAGGTGGTCCGAGGGCAAAGCGCTGCCGCGTGGCTATGGTACGCCTGCCGGATCCTCCTGGCTCGTATGGTATGTCCAAGGCTGGAAGAATATGGCAAGCGATTGAGAAGATCTTCGATGCGGAAATAGGAGTCACACCCGGATATTCAACACGCAGTGGCGTAAGGTGGTGGAACAAGAATGCTGCAAAGTCGAAGTTCGTGCGCGGAGAAGATTCTTCGCTCGCAACCAAGTCCGCAACGCTGCAGCGCCACCAACTCGTCGGCTGAACCTCGGGTACGCTGCAATCTACCTATATAAATTAACCAGAAAGCACAGTCAGCATCATCGGCCTAAGAAACCGAGCGGATTTGCAACGCGGCGCGACACCCGCAACCGAATCGTCCAAGTCTATTAGACTATAAAGCCTAAGCAGCGATCCCCGAAAGCTGTACGGTCCGACAAAAGCCACTGAGTCGTTCGCTCCCAGTGCCTCGGCGGATAACAACAAAAACTGCTGAGTGCACAGATTGCGACCCCCGAAACATCTGTGTGGGTATGAGGTGGGAGCTCAGCCATCCGACTATTTCGCCGACCTCGACTTTCGACAAACACCCCTGGACCCCCTGGAGTATTCTTACTAACCTTACGAGTTTGGGCGTACTGTTTCTTTCCTTAGTATTTAGAAACCACCACGGTGGAAGGTTCGTCCTGCGTATTCTCTCCTTACACCTCAGCTTTCCCTCATGTTCTCTCTTGTCTCCTAATATAATGGGAGTTGTAGTATATCAAAAGGTAAGTTATTCAATTTCTTTTTGTCTTTTTGCATTGTGTACAATCCTCCTTCATGACTATGACTATGGCGAAAGTCTGTCGTTTCCTTTTGCGCTGGAATGCATTTCTCGAGTGGCATTGAAGAAGTAGAAGAAGAAAGTCGAAGTCTTACGATGGCGGATAACGAAGAGCGAACAGAGCGTTCCAACTGGTTACTGATCATAACGGTCGGAGCTTGGCTTCACTTCTTGGTCGAGGGAGGAAGATAGGATTCCTTTGCTCTTTGCGCCTCATGTTCTCTGGCCAACGGCATTCTGGCCATTCGCCATCTCTCGGTAAGGTATGTACATGTAAGCGTTCTTCGGCTTCCCAAAGCGCGCGAACAACGCTAAGAAAATGCGCAACGCAGGGGACTGCAAGCCGATGCACAGATTCAAGATCATTATGTGAGACAGTGAAAGACTTCGCAAGGCAGTGAAGAGAACCAGATCCCCTACGCAAGATTCGGAGTGCGTGCAGTTTGCACATGTACGAGCAGCTCGCGAGTCAGCCCAGTCTTACTACTTCCAAGAGCTCAGGTCGCTTTCGTCAAGCTGATTCAGCTGTCTGTTTCACAGCAGACGTACATGGAGCATAAGGCTATGCAGTCTTATTGGATTGATCGGATTCGTAGCACACGCTCTGTCAAGAGGGTCATTGTTGCCCTGGCGGACCGTCGAATGGTCAACGGACGACGGGCGGTCTTGAATACATATGGCACGGTTGATAGCACTTGAATTAGGAGCCGAGGTTCATACAGGTCTATTGACAGCCATGGCCACTCACTCCGAACTCCGCGCCCACGTAAGAAAGCCCCATGCGCAATCCTAGCTCCTCGCACTCATGAACTAGCTGCAGACAGCGTCTAGAATATGCTGTTGACGATATTTCCACCAATCGTCGCACCAGCACCAAAGATCGCAGCATTTCCAAGCTTCTTGCCAAACTTCTTGCCCATCTCCTGGCCCTTGCCCGGTACCTTGCCCTCACCGTTGCCCACCTGACTAACCTCCAACGGCGCATTCCCGTAGTTGTTGCCGTACTGCGGCGCGCTTGGTGCGCCATTGGCCTGCGCACCCTTCTCTTCGTTGGCCTTGACGTATGAGCGAGGGAAAATGCCTTCCTGCCCTGTCCTTGTGCTCTTGCCTTTCCACCATTCGGCGTTCATGTACTCGGTGACGGTGATGTGGTCGTTGGGTTGTAGTTCCAAGTCTCCAGCATCTGTGCTGGTATACGCGTACAACGCCGTCGCCTGCGCAAGAGGAGGCTGAGCAGCCCAGTTCGCTTGTGGCGGCGGGGAAGCAGCGTACGAGGGTGGTGGATTGGAGGGCGGGTTGTAGTAGCTCGAGTCATTCTTCTCGTTCATGCTGCCATTTCCATTCGCTGCCGGTGACGGAGCGCGCCCATTGCCGTTAAGGTGCATCTGTGCCATGGGTTCGGAAGGCGGTTGAAGGGTTCCTGCTGCGCCCATGGCGCTGGGGAGTGCGCCGACGGAGATGGGCGCATGGAGGGCGGTTTGCTCGGGAATACGGGTGAGGAGGTCGGAGAGGGTTTGGGGAGAAATTACGGAGGCGTCGCAGAGGTATTCGAGTTCCTGTGTGCGCTGTTAGCTTCGAGCCTTCGCATGTTCGAAGTGTGGAAGGTTGAGAGGTTGCCTGGACGTACGGCTTTGATGGTTCGAATGGAGCGGTTGACCATTGCGGTCTGTACTTCCTCCATCGGCGGCATCTTGACTTTCTTGGACTGTTTGCAAGAAAGAATAGTCGTTTCAGGTAGTGTTGATGTAGCAAAGTGGAAGAGGGACCGTGCCGCTTGGAGCTGACGAGCTTGCTGCGCCTCGATCTTGGCAAAATTCGCAAGCATGTGACAGACACTTCACCTTTCTGACTTCGATAAGTTGCATTCGATACTTGTAGACCATTTGCATTCATACAGAGCTGGCGACTGTCAATATCAGATAAGTGACTACATGAAACAATTGGCAAGAACTTTCTACATGTGGCCCCTCCTCCCATTCATCGCTCTCAGGAAGACTTCGGTCCCATTATCACAGCCAGAGCTGATCTTAGCAAAAAGAGAAGCGCCCATAGCCTTGCTCGAACAATTCGCAATACCTTGGATTCTCATCTCAAATACCCGCCGTCCATCGCTCTCCCAAGCCTCCTCCCTCTGGTCGAATCCCGCAAAGCGACTACTTCGCCTTCTGCGCCCATCCCTCGAAGTCCGTCTTGGTTAGATCATCATACTCATCGCTCTCGGATCGTGCCTGCTGTGACTCAAGAGTAGAAAGATCAGAGTGTTCGTCGGCGTCCGCACCACCCTCAGCGCTTCCCTCGCCGTCTTCCAGCTTATCAGCCGTCTTTGGTGTCTCTGCCGGACCATCCCAGACCATCTCTTTGATCGAGGCAAAATCTCGCTTGATCCCAGCATCCACCCAGGCATTGAATTCCAGCAAGTACTCTGCTCTTCACATTAGTCGGGAGCGAAACCGCCGGCATCCGCTGCGGAAGCGACTTACCATGATCGAACGGCCTCAGACTCACAACCTCAGCCATTGACCTGGGTATTTTGCCCACTGCAGCTATCTCGACAGCATACACCGCCATCACCGTCGTGAAGAAGATACCCGAAAGGTCGTAGTGTGCACGAGCCAAGTGCGTGTAGGCCTCGACGAATCCCATTTCCCGCTCCAGACACAGAGTCGGACATTCCGAGAGGCGGTCATAGAGGTTGTAGATACCCGCTGCTAGCGCGAGGAGCTCGAGGATCGAGACGAAGAGAGGTCGCAGAAGGGCGATGAGGGCTATGAGTGCTGAGCCGTACTTGTGCAGAAGTCTGCTGGTGAAGAGGACTGTGAAGGCGAAGAGGGGGATGGTGAGGGGGGAGGTGAGGGAGAGCATCGTTAGTGTTTTGGGGTTGATGTTGAGGAGGGTGTAAGTGTTGAAGTCCAGGGAAAGACTGGACATGTTCATGCTTGCTTGTTGGTGGTAGGACTTGCTGGAGCGCTTCTAGAGGTGAAAGGGAGGTATTTGAAGAGGGAAGAAGGGAGGGAAAGAACAGGTTGATACTTGGCTTGACTGCATGTCTCGGGCAGCTGCAAGACATGCACAAAGGAAGGTGCAACACATGCATACAGCAAACGCTTCAACATGCATTTCTGTAGACCAATACCGCCCCAGTACTGCTCCAGAACAATCAACAGGCTCTGCATATCTTCAATAGATCCCCTCGCAAGTCCTGGGTCGTACCTTCCCGAAACGCGGAAAGGGAGAGGCCATCAGTGTAGTGTAGCGTACACAGTTCCCAGCGCCAGCTTCTCTCAAAACCTTGAACATAGTGGACAGTAGTCCTGCGAGACTCGACTGGGGAAGCATGGACGAAGGTAGTATGAGACTTGGACAGCGTTGAATCACCTATCCTACTAGTTGAGCTTTCTCCTCATACATTGCAGACCCCCCAGCGCCTCGCTTCATCACGTTGAGTGAAACCCTCCCATCTTCCCAAACGCCGTGCAAATGCAAGCAAAAGCCGCCGTGATGAACAGTCAGCCGTGGTATCACAAGTCATAACCAACACCACCCCTTCATGCCCTTCCCCCATCATCACCTCTCAGACCCTTCAATCCTTTCGCACCAGCCTACATCTCACCCTCCACATCCCACGAAGCGTCATCTAGAACAGACCATCGATCTCCCCCGTCTCCGTATCCACTTCCACATTAAGATACCCCGGCGCCGTAGGCAACCCAGGAATTGTCTGAATATCCGCAGCCATAGCGAACAAATATCCCGCACCCGCCGCCATCCTGACATCCCGAATAGGCACAGTGAAACCCGTCGGCGCACCCTTCAACGCAGCGTCATGAGACAAAGAGTACTGCGTCTTCGCTATGCAAATAGGCAAATTCCCCAAACCCTGCTTCGTGTAGGTATCAACCTTCTTCTGCGCCTTCTCGCTAAACTCCACCGCTCCCGCTCCGTACATGTCCTTGCAGATACTCTCGATGCGCTCTTGGATGGAGTTGTCCAGGCCGTAGAGGAGTTTAAACTCCTCAGGTTTGGACTTCTCAGCGGCGGCTATGACGCCCTTAGCGAGCTCCACGGCGCCTTTCCCGCCTTCCGCCCAGTGGTTCGCTGGAATGGCGTCGACGGCCCCGGCCTTGATGGCTTCTTCTTTGATGACTTGCATTTCCGCATCGGTGTCTGTCGCGAATTTGTTGATAGCTACCACGACGTTGACGCCGTAGGTCCTCGCGTTTTCAATTTCTTTAGCGAGGTTAATGCAGCCCTTCCTAAGCACTTCCACGTTTTCCTCCTTGTACACCGGGTCCAACTCAGCACCTGGCTTGATCTCCGGCCCACCACCATGGACCTTCAGCGCTCGGACGGTAGCGACGATGACGACGACGTCTGGCACGAGACCAGAGGCGCGGCACTTGATGTTCATGAACCTCTCGCCTCCCATGGTGAAGTCGAAGCCTGCTTCTGTTACCACAAAGCCGGTCTTCTCGTCGTGGTTCTCATCGGGCTCGGTGCCTGCGAGTTTGAGAGCCACACGGTCGGCGATGATGGAGGAGTTGCCAATGGAAATATTGGCGAAAGGTCCGGCGTGAACGAAGACGGGCGTGCCTTCAAGAGTCTGCATGAGGTTAGGTTTGATGGCGTCTTTCATCAGTGCCGTCAACGCGCCACCGCAGCCAAGATCGTCTGCCGTCACAGGCTCCCCAGCGCGAGAAGAAGCGACGACCATACGGCCCAGGCGCTCGCGCATGTCTTTGAGATCTGTAGAGAGGGCGAGCACGGCCATGCATTCCGACGCCACTGAGATGTCGAAGGAGGTCTCTCGAGGCGGGACTTTAGACTCTGTGGGCGCTTGGCCGATGGTTATCCCGCGGAGATGGCGGTCGTTGACGTCCAGGACACGGCGCCAGGTGATTGTTTCCGGGTCGATGTCCAAGCGAGCGAACTTGCCATATTCCTCCTCGGTCAACTCGTTAGGGTCAGTCTTCTCGATCCCGAGCTTCTTCAGCCGCTTGAACATGATGGGCACGAAATCCCTCTTGCCTTTCTTCGCAGGCACTAAACGGTTGAAGAGAGCTTTGTTTGACTGTGTGTTTTCGTGGAACATCCTCGTGTCGATCGCGGCAGCTAACAAATTGTTCGCAGCAGAAATGGCGTGGATGTCACCAGTAAGGTGGAGGTTGAATTCATCCATAGGTATAACCTGGCTATACCCACCACCCGCCGCACCACCCTTGATACCGAAAGTAGGTCCCTGGGATGGCTGTCGGACGTTGGCGAAAGCGATCCTCCCCAGCTGTCCAGCGAGTGCTTGCGTCAGCCCGATCGTTGTCGTGCTTTTGCCTTCACCGAGAGGGGTAGGCGTGATACCCGCGACGAGGATATATCTTCCATTTCTCCTATGTTGCAGCCTTGAGAGGACGTCCAAGGAGACTTTCGCCTTGTAGGCCCCGTACGGCTCTAGCTCGTGCGGAGCGATGCCAATTTCGGCCGCGACTTTATTGATGAGTTTCGGGTGTTGGGCGCGGGAAATTTGCCAATCGGACGGTACGTCCTTCTGGATCTTCAGCGGCAAGGGGTTGATCTTGCGGGATTTCTGGCGGTCAAAGTAGTTGTCTGCTGCATTCACAACATTGCGGAGGAGCATGGCTACGGTCATGGGACCGACACCGCCAGGTACGGGCGTGATCTGCGAAGCCACCTCCACGGCCAAGTCGTAGTCGACGTCTCCGACCAGCCTCTGCCCACTCTTCTTCGTCTCATCCGGGATGTAGTTCGTGCCCACGTCGATCACTACAGCCCCCTCCTTCAACCAACTTCCCTTGACAAAGCCAACCTTCCCAATCGCCGCAACAACAATATCCGCGCCCTTGACGATCTTCTCCAAGTCCTGCGTCTTACTATGGCAAACCGTGACGGTCGCATCCGCGTTCCTGAGCAAGTAGCTCACAGGCGCGCCCACGATATCACTCCGCCCGATCACCACAGCATTCTTACCCTTAGGATCAACCCCGCTTTCCTCAAGTAGCACCATAACGCCCTTAGGCGTACACGGCACAAACAGCGGCTTCCCGCCTTTCTTAGCCAACTCACCAATATTCGGACCTCCAAACCCATCAACATCCTTCTCATCCGCTACAGCACTCGTAACATTATACTCATTAATGTGTCCCGGCACCGGTAACTGCACCAAGATCCCATGAACAGCAGGATCATTGTTGAAGTGCTCGATATGCTCCAACAACTCCGTCTCCGTGATATCCTTCTCGTAGCTCTGCAGGTTGCAAGTAATATTCGCTTCTTCAGCGGCTTTGAGCTTCATGCGCACATACGTGCTGCTGTCTGACCGGTCGCCGACTTGGATGATCACCAGTCCTGGCTTATACCGCGGGTTCGCGGCCTGCTTGTCTGCGATCTCCTTTGAGATGCGCTCGCGAATGCTCTTGGCGATGGCGGTGCCGTCGATCTTGGTGGCTGTCATTTTGGCGGTGGTGGTAGTGAAGGAGCGTGTGCCGATATATCTAGATATACATGTCACATCGGTTGGTGTGACGAGGCGCGGTATACGGGTGTTTGTTGCTTCTGCTGACCTCGGACGGAGGGAGTATGTTGTGCGACAATGCGAGCGTGTCAGATGAAGACCAAGCCCAAAATTTGTTGAAGTGCCCCGCCTGGGAGCTGCGCCGATCGCGGTGATAGTGGTCGGTCGCCGAAGCATTGGAAGGGACTGTGGGCGGCAGGCAAACGAGTGACAGTAGGAGGAAGAGGCCGTGAGGATGTCTATGCTCTATGCTCTAGTAGGAGGTAGTCAATGCCATTGGAGACGGAAGATCGAGCCAAACTGATGGCTGGTGCTTCCAGAACGAACCCAGGGTACAGCTCGGCACATTTATTGATGCCTGAATATCTGCCTGAATATCTCCATAGTGGGGTCTGAGTCAGCGGGCGAGAGTCACTGCAGCCAAGATTTCACGTTCGTCGAGATCAAATTGCTGGCGTGCGACCACCACATATCCCTCCCATACACCCACCAAGAACACCGCCACGATGAGACCCATCCTCCTCTCCGGCCACGAACGCGCCCTCACCCAAGTGAAATTCAGCAAAGAAGGCGACTTCCTCTTCTCCGTCTCCAAAGACCACATCGTCTGCGCCTGGTACAGCGCCAACGGCGAGCGCTTCGGCACCTACAAAGGCCACCAGGGCGCTCTCTGGACCGTCGATGTCGACCCCACTACCACCTTCCTCGCCACGGGGGGCGCTGATAATACCATGCGCCTCTGGGAGATCAAGACGGGGAAGGAGCTGATGAGGTGGGAGTTCAACACGAGTATTAGGCGGTGTGAGTTTAGTGAGGATGGGAAGTTGTTGTTGGGGGTTACGGAGAAGAGGCAGGGGCAGTTGAGTACGATTAATGTTTATGATATTGCGCAGAGTGTGGACGCGGAGCAGAGTAGTGAGCCGACACTCAAGATTACGGTGGAAGAACTTCCGAGAGTCACGGTGGCTGGGTTTTCATACATGAACCACTACATCATCACCGGGCACGAAAACGGCAGCGTCGCGCAATGGGATGCCAAGACCGGCGAGCTCATCAAGGAGGAGTTCCCGCACGATGACGGGATGAGCGTCACGGATTTGCAGTGGAGTGCCGACCGCACATACTTCATCACCAGCTCCAAAGACAAGACTGCGAAACTCCTCGATACAAACACCCTCGAAGTTTTGAAAACATACGTCACAGACACCCCTCTCAACTCCGCCGCTATTGCTCCTTTTCCGGAGTTTGTGATTCTTGGGGGTGGGCAAGCGGCTATGGACGTTACTACGACTGCGGCGAGACAAGGAAAGTTCGAGGCGAGATTCTACCACAAGATTTTCGAGGAGGAGGTTGGTAGAGTGAGAGGGCATTTCGGGCCACTCAACTATGTTGCTGTGTCGCCGGATGGGAAGTGCTATTGCTCGGGAGGCGAGGATGGGTACGTGCGGTTACATCACTTCGACCCGCCGTACTTTGAGTTCAGGTATGAGGTTGAGAGGGAGAGGGAGAGGGGTCTGCAGATGTAAAGGGACCGTAGCAGCGTATTTCGGAGGCAAAAGCACGGCTGAACGAGTAAAGGCTGGGTGGGGCATAGCATGGCGTTATGGCGCTTGGTAGACTTACCGGAGAGCCTGACAAAGCAGGCTTGAGCGGTGGCTTATTGCTAACGTGGCCGGCGTATGATACTATTGAATCAGTACATGTCAGGGCGCCATTTACTGCCCCTTCATTTTTTTCGCTGAAATATCGTGATGTGTTTTGTCCTACTTTGTGCTGGTCTTGCTTGCGGTGGTTCGACACAACACTTCGACGGATTTGGTAGTACTTATGAATTCCTCTCTTGGCCGGCTCCCTTTCCAAGCTCTGCTTTTCTGCATCCGCACGCACCAGAAAATCGCTTCAGCCTGCCTACTGCCACAGAACTTCCAAGGACGTTCATCCCACAAAAACACACATTCAACGTCACACACCTAACGCCACAAACTCATGAGACTTCGCTGCCCACGATGCAGGCATATGTTTCCTGCATCACCAACCTCTCCAGTAACAACGCACCAGAGTCCCTCCAGCTAGCCACAGCGACCTCGCCGCTTACCGTCTCCCCTCTCTCCATCCCCATCTTCTCCACTGCTAGACTGGCGACCGAGCACGCTCCCGCTACCATGGCCTTCATGACAAAGCTTCGCCCGCGCAGCGCGCTTCGTCTGTGTACTACAGGTGCTTGTGTTAGTCTCCTGCACTTAGACGAACACTAACGGAATCGCCGTAGCCGGTTACGTCTGCTGGTCCTGGTTCAAGGAAAGAAATGTCGCCTATACCTTGCGATATCTCGCGAGATCGATGTCGGTCATGCTCAGAAATGTCGTCGCTGCTGAGATGGGGGTGTATGCAGTTGAGACCGATGCGAGCGATATATACGTTATCCGTGTCTGCTAAGGAAGTGCTCGGGCTGGAATTTTTGACGATTTTGGCTTTTGTTAAACCGCCTCTTCGGTCCAATGCTGAGAGCCGCTGATGACGCTTGCTTCATTGACCACGTGGAGCTGGCTCTCTTGGCCGACTGCGGACGATACAGCACATGACGAGTGCGCTCTGTATGTAAGCTATCAGTCTTTCTGTTTGTCGATGGGGCGGAGCGAACCCGGCAGATGCGCAAGCACTCAGTTCTCTGAAAACAGCGTATGCGAGATGGACCTATGTACATCTTCACCCTTTCAATTGTTCCCAAGAACGGCCTTGGACGGGAAGGGTTTCCACTACTCCGTCTTATGCAGCCTTGAACTTCCATGATCCTCCCGCCTCCGGTGTCAGACGCACCTGTCTCCTACCAATAGCGTTCTCGATGCCATTGTACTTGTCGTACTGACCGAATACGGCATCTTTGATGTCCTCGTCCAAGTCTAGCAAGAGCATGAACAACGGTTTGGACTTCCAGACACCGATGTCGCTCTTCGCAGTCCTGACCATAACGATCATGAGCACCACCAGCGACGTCACTACCATGACTGCTGGGAAGGTGATCCAGGCCCATCGCACTTGTACGCTCGCGATATAAGCGGTGCCGTCGTACTCATCGCGCGAAGTTGCGTTCACTGTTCGTATTACGTTGCTCATTGCAATAGCGACGTCTTCAATCCACTCGTCTAGATGGGAGGTCCCGTTCCAGATGCCTCTTACGAAATCGTTGGAGTAAGATTCCTTAACCTGGGGATCCTGGGGTGTCAACATCATTGACACGACACCTTCGAGGTTCCCGCTCAGATACATGCGGAGACTCGACCATCCTCCAGAGGTAACACCGAACGCCGTTGCATTCTGGGCATCGAGCTCTGCAGGCAACGGCGGGAATATCCACCAGGCGTCATCGGGCCCGGCGTGTGCGTCGTAGCTTGAGTTGATCTTGTCGAAAGTCGCCTGTACGGTGTTGAATCGTAGGCCAGAGTGTATCTTCATCTCGTAAGCATTAATGCACATCCACAGAGCGCACTCCGCTGCTTCATAAGTAGGACTTCGTCGAGAAGAGGCTGCAAAGTTTTCGTTGCTTAGCCAAGATGAGTTGACCCCAATCAGATCGAAGTTGGCAAGGTACAAGCGATCGTAGGCAGTGTAATCGTATATCTTGCCGTAGCCGGTGACAGTGGCAAAGGCTGGCACATTGCTAAGGTTGGCCACACCACCAGTATTGTTGAGGCTCAAGAGATAATGCGAGAAATCGTAAAGAGTGGCCTGCGATCCCGAGGGAAACGTGTAGCTGCAAGAACAATCTTGCCCTCTGTCGCAAGGACCGGTGCAGTCCTGCTTGTACGATGTGTTGGTGCACCCACCGCAGACTGCCAAAGACGGGGTGATCGGCCAGGTGCAGTTCCCCGATATACAAGGTGCCGCTAAGGGGTCAATGCCGCCGAAGACTATGCCGTTGTATATAGCAGCATTCATTTGGAGCGGCGGAGTAATGTCTAGATCCAATTAGAGATAGACTGGGCACAGAGAGGGAGCGACGTGCCTTCAACCATTGCATTCCCAACCCAGTCATCATATACTTCGCTCCGTGGAATATTGCCGAGGGACGTCTTGGGCATCGGAGTCATTCCACTGTAGCTCACAAGCTGTTGCGCAAATGTGCCAAAGGCCAGAGATGAGATTGTGACCAGACAACACACAATCGCCACCACCCTGGTCCATTGGTGAGCCGCTGCAAACCTCCATTAAGATGAGGAGAAGACTGACCTGCGACCCCTGGACTTCAGCAACAAGAGCAGGCTGCCCCAAGACCCGCGGGAAGCGGCGTCGTATGTGTCAAAGTCCTTCAATTGGCTCCGGCATTTAGCGTTTCGAGCTTCATGCGCATAGTGTAGCCAAAGCTCCTGCATCAACGCTGAGCTCACCGGGAACATCAAGAATGCTCGGTTGAGAGTTGCCAAAGCCGCAATGATCCCGTTCAGCGTCAAGGGCTGGGGTAAGTCCAGATTGGAGAGTGGTCGGTCCGTGTATAGAAGCAAGACTAGCGCGAGCGCGGCGAAGCAGACAGTAGACAGTGCTGACGCTACAAGCTCAGGAATCCACCAGACTATTGCAGCGTACATTCGTGTCGTTCGCCTGGGCCTCGAGACATGCGTTTTCCCTCCGGCTCCGGATATTATCAGCGGGACCTCGTCAATGTCCGCTGTGGCTCCATCTTTGCCTTTGGTGTGGCGTATCAGCTCGCTTTCATCTCGTGTCCACTCCGAAGACCTGGCGTCTGGAGATATGTTGCTCCTCCGAAGAGACTCTGGACGGCCCAACGGGCCTAGGTCGGTCCTGAACACGCCGGCTTCTTCGTCGATGCGAGTACTGCTCAGGTCATGCAAAGCGATAGGACTGGACATCGCGAAGTATGTAAGGTCAAAACATCAGCTGTGCATGGATTACGACGAGCAAACACCTCGTAAGGGCTATGTGTGAGTGATATCTCTCATCTTCCATCAGCCTGATGCGGTTGCCTTGTTTCTGGAAACCTGCCTCATATGTACCCATGGTCTGATGTATCAGTGGCTTGATTAGCTTGCAGTAGTATGCCTGCTGTGCACGAGAAGCTGAACAATGGTGACCTGCAGGGTGTGATAACGCTGGTTTGCCAGCGCGCAACAAGCGAGCGGTGGCCTGCATTTCGCCCCTCACCACTTCGAATCAGTATGCAGAACTTGCGTCTTCTGCTTCAGCTTGGCGGGGCTGTGCACGCGGGAGGCTGTCCCGATAGTGTGACCTTGGGATACATTGTTGCCGAAGACTGCAGACACTGCGATCAATAATCAGTAGCAAATTAGCAGTGACGATAGTGGCGTATGCGTGTGCAGATGGGGGCCAAAAAGCCTGGTCCCCTCTGCCGTCGGTCTTGTCTTTCGTACAGGCTCGAATTCTTGCAAAGGTTAGGCTGCGATCAGCTCGCAGTTTTGAATGTCTGATAAGGCTGCTGCGAGGGGTGGGTGGCCTAGGTCTGTTAAGGAGGTGCCGGAGCTGGAGCATTTGGTCTTTGGTAAGGTATTCTTACCTGTACCCTTGACACGTAGTATCTTGTGTACTGTACTGTACCGGTGACTTCTTGCGTAGCGTCTATCTGTGGTCTCGCCTACTACAGCACTGCATATTGCCACGGAAATCGAGCAGAGCGACTGCATTATTGAGAGCCGCCCACAAGAGACTGCGACGTGCAGCCAGCCTTCTGCGACCGTGCAATCGGAAGCCAATACTCCGACAGCTCGTACTGACTGTTGCTCAAGATTTGAGCATATCAAGGACCCCACCCATCCTCCCCGCCGAGCACTCCAGCACCAGAAAAGCTTCGTCGTCTGCCACCGCCTTGGCACCGACCTTCCTCCTTCCGTCGAAAGCAGCTTTCTCCTTCCTCACTTTGATCCCTTGCTCAACAGCCTTTCTCAAACCTTCACTGTACCTCAACCCTCCATTCTTCCACAGCAGACTCATGAGACTTTCTACCAGCAATGATACTTTAGCGTTGTCGCTTGCGCCCGTGACGTTAGCGGCGAACGGAGCGTAATGAGTTTGGAACTCCCACTGGGTGATAGCGTTCTCATCGTACGCTGGGGCTGAGTTGGCGAGGAGAGGGCGGAGAAGCATTTGGTCTAGTGAGCTCTGCGCATCTGCATCCAAGTATCGCTTGGTCGGTAAGACGAATTGCTGGAATACTGGTAATGGTAACGGGCGAAGGAACTCGGTGAAGAGGTCGAAGAGGTCTTCCGTATCTAGGAATGTGGTGGGAGTTGTATGGCAGAAGCGGATGAGGAGGCTCAAGAGCCGCTGGCGGAGGTGAATGGAGTCTATGCCACCGAATGCCTCGACGCCTGAGGCGTGGTCGGATGTTCTGATGTCGCTGGCGTTGCTCTCGTCGTCTGAAGCTTGCTGGCCTTGCTTCGCGGTTGGAAAAGCGGAGGCGGAACGTGAACGGCGCGCTGTTGTGGTCGCGGGAGGAGTGTCTTCATCCGAGTCTTCGTCGAAGTAATCGCCGAACTCGCCGTTCTCGAGATCGAGCTTACGCTTCTTGCCGATCAGGTCTTCGTCTTTCTTCTTTTTGGGCGGTTTGGTTTCGTTTCGCCAGATTTCGTGGAATTCGGCGAGACTTTTCTGCTTGCCGTCTGCGAGGATGGCTCTCATGAGCCTGCGCTTGTTGTTGCGGCCTTCGCCGATCGGTCGCAAGTACTGGGCTAGCATGCTGTTTGTGATAGTGCCGTCTGCAATATGGCTTGCGAGGTCTGCTGCCAAGACGTCAAGCATGAAGTCCAGCCATAGCTTCCACCGTCTCCATCTGGGCTTGTGCGCTACTGAGCAGTTGAATGCCCAGCCTATGGTACTCCAGAAGTCGTCGGCGTTGCTCCATACTGCCTCCTTATCAACATATGGCGAGCGTATACTGCTTGCGCCTTCATCGCTAGAGTCGCCATTGAGATCCGTCTTCCGCGTCTTCGCCCGCTTGTTACGCGATGTCGTCAATTTCTCCCTGAACTGGCATGCCTTATCTAGGCCACTACTCCTGGGTCCAACAAGCTTCTGGACATGTCTGAGATACCGCAAAGCATCGTCGGCTGCCTGATGCTTCTCCTGCAAATCAGTGCGAGTCGTAAGCTGTGGATGTACTATTAGCGTCGCTGCGAGCGCGAGGAGCTGTATGGGAGGGAGTTGAGCGGGTAACAATGTGCCAGTGCCTGATGTGAGAGCGCCGGAGAGGAGGGAGAAGGCTTGGGAGAAGAGCTCTTCTTCGAGGCAGACGGTGCAGTGGTCGAGGAGTTGCGTTGGGAGAGGCTTTGCGGTGCGGTACTTTGAGCGCTTGGGTTGCGAGGAGAGCTGGATGGGCGCGCCCATGTCGATGCTGATCAGTTGATATACACAGAGAGGTTCCGTATCTTCTCGTCTCGGCAGACAGCTGATCGAAGTCGCGATGTAGGTCGCGTCGATTCTTATCAGCTTATCGCTAACGAGAACGCGTCAATCACGTGACCATCAACGATATGACCAGACAATGCAGACAACGTAACAGAGAAGGGCAAAAGATATCACCATGGAAGAACCGGTAGTTACTGCAAAGCATGTGATAGACTCGGTACTCTTACACAACCTCAAACAACTTCTGCTCCTCATCCACAGGCTGCCGCGAGAGCATCCACCCCTTCAAAGAGTCCCACATCAAATTCTCTCTCGTCCCTTTATCCCCAGCCCACTTCTCAATCATCGCCGGGCCTACGAACCTATACCGTCCCGAACACCCCTCGCCCGCTTCTGCCGGTCGAAGGATCAAGAGAAGTGAATTCTCAAGCGGAAGTACGATTTCATCGCCCACCTGCGCCGTCTTGGGAACTACCCACATCGAGCAGTACTCCCCGGCCTCCTCCTCTGACTTCCAAAAAGGCCCTGGTCCATGAGGGCTATATCGACCATGGAAACATCTCTTTTCTCCAAGACATAACTTATAGAAGAAATCTCCTTGCTCCGCATACTTCGGCCATGCATCACCCGTATGCATCTGAACGCTCACGCGCTTAGTCCGATGGAATCGATCCTTAGGTTGGGAAACAAGAGGTCGGTTACGGCGTGACTTCTTGTCCCAGTCTTCAGAAGCAGGGTGATCGTGCAAGATGAAAGGGGTCTGTGCGTAGCGAGCTTGATATCCGAGGTTTTCGTAAACCCTCGTCTTATCTAGCAACGCACCACTACCATCGATTACGGAGACCTTTTCATTAGTTTCTTTTTCCCGATTAATAGTACTTATTAAGACGGTTCTTTTAATATCTTATATAGTAATAGCCGCCTCCTCTACCTTCCTTAGTAGTACGCTAAGTATTAGCTCTTTAAGAGTCCCAAACATATAGAATATATAATAACTAGACAGTAATATAACGAAAGAGGAGGTAGAACGACAACTAGCGGTAGCTAATATAAAGATCGTAGAGCGGAAGTTACTAGAGTTAGAATACTAGCCTTACGGCTATAGCGTAGAGGCTTTAATAGCGGATAGACGAGACGATTAGGCATTACTAGGTAAGATTGCTTACTATAAAGACTCCCTCGCGAGGGACTTCTTTAAAGTACCTTTACGGTACTTTAACGAGATATATAAGAGTAACTTCGACCTATATAACCTCGTAAGGCTACGGTTAATAGCCTTCCGATAGGACGACGCTATAATAGCGCTAGCTATAGATAGCGACAAGCTAGTAGCGACGAAGCTCTCTAGTAACTCGAAGGACTTCCCTTCGGTAGTAGTATAGGCTAAAGGTTTCGCTAACTTTATACATATTAATAGCCGCTTCTTCTTAAAGAACAATTCGGACCTTATTAAGAAGATACTTACCTTCTAGTTAAGGGTACTGTTCTTAGTATAGCGGTAGGACTAGAAGGCTAGTATCCTTCCCTTTACTATTACTATATACTAGTAAGCTAATAAGCTCGGCGTAGAACTAGCCTTATCGTAGATAATAACTATATAGGACTTAGCTTAATTTACTAAGGCGATTCCGTCTATACGGTAGGAGTAATAACAACGCTAACTATAGAAGCTAACGCCGCGTACCGGCTTACTAATAAAGCGTACTCGCTTCGGCCGATTAGATTAGATTTACTATAGCTAGAATAGCTACGATAGCTACAAGGACCCCTATTTTACCGAAAGAAGGTACGCTTATATAAAGTACGAGTCGTTCGATTATAAGGTTCTAATCTATAAGAAGTAACTAGCGGATAACAAGCTTAGTAATATCGAGCCCTTAGACTTAATAGAGCTTAACCCTTTAGTTATAGTTAATAAGGATATAGAACAACTACGGCCGAATACTATACTACGGTTTTAGGCTTTCTCTCTTAATAACGACACGCTAGTAGTAAAGTTACTACTAAATATAGAAGCGTAGGCCTTAGCGCTATAGTATTACTATAGTACGTTGTCTACGCTTATTGTAGCGATACTTAAGAAGGGAGCGCTACTTAGTAACTAAGTCGATATTAAGCCTCGATACTACGAAAACTACGCTATTATAGACGTAGCCGTTTCTAGTATTACTAAGCTACTTCTAAAGGATCTATTACTCTATCGAGTCGCCGAATCTTACGACGATCTAGTCGTCTTACTACTTAGCGCGGTACCGAAGCCTAACGGCTTCTTCCGTTATATTTATAATCTATCGTTCTCTTACGACGGTAGTAGCGTAAACGCTACAATTCTATAAGAGGTAGGTATACTAATTTATACTAAGTTTAACGATCTTCTAGCTCGCGTCGTCGCGCTTAGAGCTAGCTACTAGATCGTTAAAAGCGATATTAAGGACGCGTTTCGGATTATACCGATTACTAGCTAGTACTAGCGCTTACTTAGATTCGAGTAGTAAGGCTCTATTTACTACGAGTACTTTCTACCGTTTAGATTACGAATAGCTCTATTCCTATTTAACCTCTTTACCGAAGAGCTCTACTAGATAATTAAGTAGTAGTTACGCTTAGTAATCGATTACTACCTCGACAACTTTATAATAATCTTACTCTATAAGTACGCTTACTAAGCGGCGGCAATCTAGCGGCAAGTAACCGACTAGCTTAGTATACTATAGAATAATAAGAAGGACGTCGAGGGGATAACTATAGAGCTCCTTAGCGTTAAAGTTAATACCGTACTAATAGAGGCTCGATTATTAGAAACTAAGTAAGCGCAAGTAGTCGCTTAAGTTACTACGGCGCTTTAGAGTCGTTTTCTAAGATTGAAGGCGACTCGTAAACTAGCTAGCCGACTCGCTTACTACGCGCGAGTCGTATTAATTAGTAGAGCCTTTATAGTCTCGCTATAGGAGTTCTTATTAACGTTCTAAAACTACCGTAGATTGCGACGTATACCTAATAGCCTCGTCGACGATCTTTAGTAGTAGTACTAAGCGCTACTATTAAGTAATAGGCTAACGGCGTAAGGTTCTTTTATCTAAGCTA
Organism: Neocatenulostroma microsporum; assembly: GCA_022814695.1. NCBI lineage: Eukaryota > Fungi > Ascomycota > Dothideomycetes > Mycosphaerellales > Teratosphaeriaceae > Neocatenulostroma > Neocatenulostroma microsporum. Next base: position 38,190 of record JAKLLW010000021.1, read on the forward strand.
GCCGACAATTTAGCTCTTTACCGACGCTTCGAGTATAGGCCTTAGCGCCTTCTAGTACGAGAGTACTAATATTAATTAGCCTAAGTACGTTAACGAAATTACTATCGATAACGCCTTTACGCGTAGGTACTCTAAGTCCGATTCCGACTATATTAATATTACTAAGGTAAAAGTAATTAAGTAAGCCTTCCTATAATAGAGTTACCTTTAGAGCGCTAAGACCGTAATTATCTATACCGACAATACTACTATAGAGTCCGGTATTACGAGGGGACGACTCTAAGGGCCTACTAATAGTATTAACCGACGTATTCTACTATACGCCGCGAAGCTAGATATCTAGCTATAAGTACTCTAGCTTAGCTCGAAGGCTAATAGTCTTACTAACGCTCTTTTAAGACTTAATTAGAATAAAGTAACTAACTTGTACCCTTAATAGTAGATACTACCGCTCGTAGAGTATTTTAACGATAGTATACCGCGGTAAAGCCTCTATTATAAGGCTAGGCCTTATTAATATAGTAGGGACTATCCGAGAATACTCGGAAGAATTACTAGACGGCGATTACTAATTGGGAGTACTTCTATACGTTGTATAACGCTCCGCCGTAGCTAGTAGACGAAGCGTTATTATAATACTAGATCGACCGGCGCGCTTATAGTATAGACGATCCGATACTTAGCTAGATTAGCGGCAATACGATTAAGGGCTATCTCTCCGGTCTACGTTTATAGTACGTCGATATACTACGCTTACTAGTCGACATATTTAAGAGCCTTTAAGTACGGCGATTACTCGCTAGTATTAAGAACAAGTTTCCTTCTATTAAGAAGGTCCGTATACCTATTATACTACTAGTACTATAGTAGATCTACTAAGAGCCTCGCGACTACGACGCTCTAAACTTCAATACCGCCTTTATACTTATATTCGTAGGTTTCCTTTACCTTAGTAAGATTACGTATAAAGCGAAGGATACCGCTAAGAGCGACTTTCTAATAACTTACGTTACTCGCTCCGACGTATAGTAGAACGACGACTCTATTATACTACGCTTAAAGCGCTTAAAAACTAACGTTACTTACTAAGAGGTAATTATTACTATTACGGCAACTAGCTAGCTAACTTACGTAGTTCGTACGTTATAGCTACTCTTCGAGTAATAACTAACCGATCTACGAGCGCCGCTATTTACGCTTTCTAGTAGAGGCTTCTTAAGAGCTCGTATTGTAAATAAGGTTAAGAGACGACTTTAGTAAGCTAGATACCCTCCGAACGACTATAGCGGTTATAGTTTCTATAAAGGCGCTACGTAATACGTAGCTAACTCCGGCCTTACGTAAGGCGATATTTAGTTACTAAGTAGATAGACCTCCGATGTAGTAAAGCTATACTTTACTGTCGCTCCGGTAACGACGTAGCGACTTAGTCGCTAGTTTTAGACTAGCGCGGTACCTCCGATTTCGATTCGATAATATAGCTTAAATCCGAACCTCTACCCTTCTACCTCTACTCCTATAGTAGTTAATAACGATAATACTAATTGCCTCTATATAGGCCTTATTCGATCGGTCTCGCCGAGCTCTCTAACCTTATTACTACTAGTATCGATAATACCGCCTATAACCCTTATTGTCGCTACCGAGAGTAGTAAAGGGGTAGCTAATTTTCTACTTTCGCTTTATACCGGCGTATACGGCTTACTTCTATAGTAGGTATCTCCGAGAAGTATCTACTTACGTACTTACCGTTAGTATATTATTACGGCTCTATTACTTTCGGAGATAGGCGCTATCTCCGCCGTTTACTACTAAATTTTCGGAGATACCGCTTACCGCTTACGAAAACGCGACCGCTTACGAAAACTATAGAATTTTGTAGTCCTATTACAATTTTGTAGTCCTATTAGATAGATCGGACTATAATATTATAATAATATATTACTTAGTATAATTTTGTAGTTCTATTAGATAGATCGGACTATAAAATTATAGTAATACGTTACTACCGTATATCGTGCCTTCTCTTCCTAATCGTAGCGCTCTAGCTCTTAGTACCGTTTACTAATCGTAGCGCTCTAGCTCTTAGTTATTTACTTTAATACCCCTACCTATTTAGGCGCGCGGAGGGCTCCGCTTTAGACCTCTATTGTCGCTACCGTACGTACTTATAGTATAGTAGTACGGACAACGGGAGGTTCCGTACGGCTAAACCCTTATTTACTCTCCTTATCTCACTACGTAATCGATGAGCGATTGGCACAGATGTCTGCACCCTCGGGGTATTTGGACCCCCACGCAGTGGCGAATTCCCGAGATCCAGACCGGACTTTATGCAGCATCGTTCTCAAGAGGCTTTCCTTTGGCCGATGGGACTTTGCGTCCAGTGTGGTCCTGCTTGGTGTCCGAGTTGCGACGACACCAACACATTGTCCCCGTGTCTGCAGAGTGTCTCCACTGATGGCAGGCCATGCGTGCTTTGCCGGAAACCGAGCCCTTTGCAAGCGCGTGTTCGAGTCAGACCTCGACCCAGGATCCGTCTTCTCTCGGGAAGGTAGCTGAAAGAGGCGGCTCAGAATTACGCCGGGGAGAGGAAGGAAGGGTCTTCGAGAAAGTCGAGGGCAACGAAGGGCAAGGAAGGCGATGTACAGTAACGCTTGAAGTGGTTGTAGCTATAATTGCCCAAGAACCCAAAGCAGGTCCGCGCTTTACTTGGAGTGCGCTCTCTCTCGATCGGACTTCCTCATTTTCAACAACAAGACCAGTTTTCCCATCTCATCATGGCACGAAATGACACGACGACCTTTCTCCAGATCCCGTGGGCTGCTTTACTCCTGCAACGGTCTGATCTGGTCTGTCGAGCTTCGAAGCACCTGAAGTTTGCAGACACAAAGTTATGTGAAAGCATTCATATCACCGGTCCGCAAGTCTCGTTACACAAACGTCCGGCGAATCCAAACGCAGGCATCGAGGAGGCTCGCGTATTACTGCTAGTCGGCGACGAGGAGGCAAGCGGCAATCCCGATGTCACGGATCATGCGATGATGGCTGCGCTTCTAGAACATGGCATGGTTGTCTTACAGTCAATGGCCGAAGAAAGGCGACATGTGGTAGCGGTGGGCAAAGGGAAAGAGGACGGGGACTTACCGACGTTCCCACCGAAGTTGCGAAGGACGGAGTTTACGCTTCACGCTTACATGGTCTTGCGCAAGCCAGACGCTTTACTGGTGACTGCACGAGTTGCTAGCCGGAAGGCGGGGCGAGAAGAGATCGTTGCGGATGTCAGGCAGTATGTCCCACAAGGCGAAGACGATGATGGAGAAGAAGTGGTGTGTGCAAGCAGCCGCGCGGTTTTCGTGGAGACTACGGACAGTAAGCTTTAGATACTGAAGATGCACGGCTGGTGTACTATATGGCTAGTAATTCACGAATCGACAAGTGCCAATTCTTCTCTTGACCCATCTTGCTGATCAAATCCACCAGACGAGTGAGCGCTGACTCCGCTTCCGCGAATGACAGATGCTCAGCATCCCATATCATCTTCATTATCACGGACTTGCGGTCTGGTCCCGTGGCTCCGAAGTAGGTGAGGCCGTTGTCGAGGCGTGTGAGGGATTCAATCATGACGAGTTCCTTCGGTATAGAAGTTGGCAAAGGTGCTGGTCCAAGCCAATTGAAGAGCTGACGGCGAAGTAGTGGCAATAACGCCTGTGCATCGCGCTCTCTACCCGCCCAAGTCCTTGTGTCATCCACCGAGAGAGTGGTGCGAAGACGATCGGCTATACTGGAGATCGGCGTATGTGCGAAAGCATTGTCTTGCTCTTCTTCGCCCATGACTTGCTGCATGAAAGCCAGCACAGACTTGGACATGGCTACTGGTATACGATTCAGCAGCATCTCGAAAGTGCATCCGGAAATGTCAAGCGGGTTGGATCTCGCGAGCGTCTCTTGCTCCATCGCGGAATAATCGGATTTGAACGGCCAAGTGCGGCCGGCGTTCAGCGTTCCGAAGATCGCTTCCTTTTCTTTTGTGTGGCAGATGTTCATCAACGCAATTGCCGCTTTCACTAGCATGTACACAGGGACGTTGTGCTCTGCCTTTAGGCGTAGCACATCTGGCACTGGCGCCTTGCGGAAGACGCCCTTTTGCGCTTTCACTTTGTCTTCTCGGGAGGCACCTGTGCGCTCGCCTTCTCGCGCAGGTGTCCCATCCCAGTGGCACCACCCATCGTCAGGGCCTTTGAACCATTCCGGCGCTCTCTGTGGCGGCCAAAACGTCGTTTCTGGCAGTGATCCAATGCCTTGAAGCTTCTGTGACCAGTAGTCTAAGCCCCTCTTCATTTCATAGCCATCATGGTGATCGTAGGTTGCGGCCGCGTAGTCGGTGTACCGGGCATGAGGAATGAGTGCGGACTCGGCAGTCGAAGAGAGACTCGCTATGACGTCGCTGACCCAGAGCTTCATTGCCGTCCCGTCTTGGATTGCATGCGACATGACCAGCACTACCCCAGAAGTACCGTCTCGAAGACTAGCGATGTGAAATCGAGCGAGGGGCCCCCGAGCAGCAGAGGAGTCCAAGACTGGGTCGTCGAGTAGCAAGGTCTTGAGGTCTTGTTGCGTCTCTAACTCCCAACCAGTAGTCACGCATGCTTTCAACCATTCTTCCGAGTGTCGTATAGTCACCAAGAGTACGTCGCCGTCCACGCGTACAGTCGTAGATCTCATTGTCGGATGCACGCTCAAAGCCCGTTTTACGGCCTGCTCGAGTTCCGGGGCGTCGGCGTTCGAATGGTACACAAATCTAATGTTCCACGAGCCTGGCCGGATCCTATTGCACATCAAGGCTTCACAGTCCGGAAGCGGCACTACATCTTCCACTAGATCCCACCCCACCCCAGTGCCGGCCAAGTGCTCGGAGATGAGTAACTTCGTCTTGGCGAAAGCCTCCTCGTCTCCCTTCGCGGAAGGCACATCCTGCGTCGTAAGAGGCCCCTTTCGCATCGCTTGGCCGGAAGCCGCTTGCGTCGGAAAGGCTTCGATGAGCGCTGCTTGATCCTGTATAGTCTCACAATCCTTATAGTCTTCGACCCCGATGTCCTTGCCAAATTGCCGCTTCATGTCGAAGGACAATTGCACCATCATCAACGAGTCTGCGAAGCTTTGCAGGGTTGTAGATGGAACGAGGCTATTCGCGCCGCTGATGGACTTCCATGTCTGCAGCAGCAAACCCAGAGTGTCCTTTTGGTTGCGGTGAAGCTCCGTTCGGTTCACCATTCAATGTGCGGGGGGCGTTACCATTAGCACCCTCGGTCTCCATGGCGTGTTCGTGTGCGCTGACCGTGGACGATGCAGACTCAACCTATTCGTAAGAACTGCCAAAGTACGGCGTGGCGTGCCTTGCGGTCGACCGAGCGTCAGCCGCCATGCCTGATATATCACACTCGCGAGAGGCGTGCCACGAACCGGATACATGACGGCTTGAGACCACATACAGGCCGTCATGTCGCTGCCAGGTAGGAGGGGGTCGGATCTCACGAAGGACTGAGGGAGTTGCGACAGGAAGTGGGCCTGGACCGAGCACCCGAGCTGGCAGCCAATGGCACGCCCTGTTCTGAAGTTGACGCAAACCACCAACAAACAAGACGAAACACCATCGCATGCACGGGCAACGCCCCTTTCGCCTCTCGCCATGCTGTTATCAACTTTGTCCGACATTCATACACTCGTATCTCGTCCTCACTTTCTTGCCGTTCTGCACTATACTGCAGCTTCAGCATGGTCTCGAACGACGAAGAGCGCAAGCTTGAGGACGCCGTAGACGCGAGGTCAGAAGCCGTCACTCCTCCTAGCGAGTCCAAAGGTGGCCTTCCTTCAGCGGTCTACATTGGGTGCGTCCTCGCGTCCTGTACAAATGCCTCCACCACCTCATACTGACGGCGTTACAGTTTATGGATCGCACTCAGCTCTGGGGTCATCCTCTTCAACAAATGGATCCTTTCCAGTGCAGAGTTTTGTAAGCCTTTCTTGATCTTTCTTGGTCACATGTCGCTGACCACAGGCTATCAAAGCGTTTCCGCTGTTCTTGACAACATGGCACATGGTTTTTGCCGCCTTGATGACCCAGATCTTGGCACGCTTCACCAGTGTGCTAGACTCGCGGCACAAGGTGCCTATGACGATACGAGCCTACATGTATGCCCTCCCACGAGTACAGACCGAAGGCTTAATGGCTAACTGTTGAGCGTCTAGGCGGACGATCGTACCAATCGGGATCATGTTCAGTTTAAGCCTGATCTGTGGCAACCTCGCTTACATCTACCTGAGCGTGTCTTTCATTCAGATGCTTAAGGTAAGAGATGCAACCCACCCGCATGACTCTGCCGAGCTGACGAGCATAGGCTACTAATGCCGTTGCTACCCTACTGGCTACCTGGACCTTCGGCCTTGCACCACCGAACATGCGTACCTTGGCCAACGTGTCACTCATTGTCGTCGGTGTGGCAATTGTGTCCTTGGGAGAGATGAAGTTCAACCTCATCGGGTTCCTCTGTAAGTCCTACAACATCGCGGTACACCGATACGTTCTGACGGGAGACGACAGTCCAAGCTAGTGGTATCGTCTTTGAAGCGGTACGCCTCGTGATGGTACAGCGATTGCTTTCTTCAGCCGACTTCAAGATGGATCCTCTGGTCTCACTGTACTACTTCGCGCCCGCTTGCGGTGCCATCAACGGTCTGTTTACACTCTTCCTCGAAGCGCCCAAAATGACCATGCTGGACCTGCAAAAGCTTGGCTTTCTGACACTGCTCGCTAATGCCTTTGTGGCGTTCCTGCTGAACGTATCGGTGGTACTGTTGGTAGGTGGCCTACATTTGGTCCCACCACCTGAAGTCTGTTGCTGACATTGTGCTCAGATCGGGAAAACATCCGCAGTCGTACTGACGCTTTCTGGCGTCTTGAAGGATATACTGCTCGTAGTAGCATCCATCGTGATCTTTGGCGATCCAGTGACCGGGATACAGTATATGGGGTACTCCATTGCTCTTGGCGGGTTGATGTACTACAAGCTGGGTGGCGAACAGATGAAGCAGGTCGCCACTCAAGCAAAGCTGTCGATCGGAGCTTTCCGTCACGAGAGCCCTGGTAAAGCCAGAACGATGGTTCTTTGCTTGGTCGTGGTCATGTTTATTGTGCTGTGGCGAGTAGCGTGGCCGGCTTTACCAGACGAGTACAAGAAAGCGCCATTTGGCCAGACTTGAGGCAGGTATCGCACGGAGCTGGCAGTGCACAGTTGAGATGTGTGACTTGGCACTCAACGATGCCTGTTGACCGCAACATGAACTCGGTGGGAAGGACGACAGAGCAAGATTGTATAATAGAGACCCGGGCAGGGTTATACATGAGGAGCAGGTCTCCACAAATTCCCAATAGAAAGAGTTTCCATGTTCCCGCTCTTTTCTGCACAAGCTGACGTCCTTCCTACCAGAGAGGCCATCAGACGATACAGCGTTTTGGGAGAGTCTGCTGCTGGTGGATGGGCAGGCTATAAGTACGCTGTTGCGTCCTTGCAGCCCGGCGCACACCACCCAGCTCAGGTTTTCACAGGATGGCCATGCACTTTCCTCGCCTCGTTCCTTTACAGTCTGACCTTAATACATTGATCCTGGGCGTCACATTACTCTATCTTCTTTGGTACCTTCTTCGCTGCATCTATCGGATCACACTACACCCTCTGGCCAGGTTCCCAGGACCTAAGATAACTGCCATCAACAGATGGTATGAAACCTATTGCGAAGTATTGAAGGGAGGCACAGGAGGGAGGTTCACAGATCAGATTGAGGAATGGCATACGCAGTATGGGCCCATTGTGCGGATCAATCCCTTCGAGCTTCATGTCGACGATCCGGAATACTACGATGTTCTCTTCAACATGGATCCCAATCTGTGGAAGCGCACCTTTGCAATTGGTCAGCTTCCCGGTGACCATGCTGGTAGAAACCGTCTCGAATCGTCGCTGACAAGAGGCCTTCTCCATAGACAATCTCGTCCACACGGCGTCATCGTTGAAGCACAGACAGCGCAGACAAGTTCTCCAGAACTACTTCTCAAAGCAGAGCACAGATCAAATGACTTACATCATCCGCGAGAGACTCGATGCTCTTTGCAAACACTACAAAGCGGTACAAGGTACTGGCGACCCGCTTAGGGCATCACTGCTCTACCGTGCCTTGAGCACCGACATCATCTGCGAGTATGCCTTCGGTAAATCGTGGCACTTCGTTGAGCAGCCGGACTACAGCCTCAGCTACTTCACCGCTACCCAGAACACTTTCCGGAACATCTTCTTTTTTCGGGAGAGCAAGGTCGTGAACTGGTTGGCACTCTGCTTCGTCATGCTTCCCGATTGGCTCTTTCAGACAGGTAACATGAAGGTATGGACGCAGTGGGCCGAGGTAAGCATTGCCACGCGTAGGAACAGAACCTGTCTGACCTCTGAGTAGAACGTTCGCCAACACACGCACAAGGCAATGAACCATCAAAGCCGGGACCACGAGAAGGGCGACGGGAAGCGAACCATCTTCGAAGAGTACAACCAGAACAAGCTGCCATCTGAGGAGAAGACACCCAACCGCATCTTCCAAGTCGCTTTGATGGTACTTGGAGCTGGTGCAGGAACACCAAGCTACGTGCTTGACACAGCTACGTTTCACATCCTCGCCAATCCCGAAATACTCACCCGACTCAAGCAAGAGCTCCAAGACGTTTGGCCTGATGCTGAGCTCCCGGCGCCTGAGGTGTCGACTCTGGAGAATGTGTCCTACCTCCGTGCCATTGTCAAGGAAAGTCTGCGGATGGCTCTTGGACCAATGGCTCGTTTGCAGAGAGTCAACCACTCTAAGCCCATGCAATTTCATGGCTGGGAGATACCACCAGGCACACCAATCGGTATGACCCACAGGTTCATACATCACAACAAGGACATCTTCCCGCAGCCTCTCAAATTCAACCCTGAAAGATGGCTGCAAGGCGATGAGTCACGGCAACTGGAAAGACATCTATTGACTTTCTCAAAAGGCTCCAGACAATGCCTCGCCATTCCGTAAGCTATCAATGAAATGTCGATGAGTGACAGATACTGATTGTCGCCGCAGTTTAGCGTACGCAGAGCTCTATCTTGGTCTTGCGACCGTATTCAGACGTTTCGACATGGAACTTTACGATGCTAACCGGGACTGCGTCGACCCTAAATACGACTACTTTGCGCCTTTCCCGGCCAACGACGATCTTGACAAAGGACGTGTCCGCGTGACAGTGCGGTGAGCACTCTCCGGCAAGCTACGTCTCGGGCGATTCGCACTAGAAGCTCTGCTCAATGGTCCCTGTACGTTACAAGCGGAGTGAGACTCATTCTCCGACCGCAATGGTCCTTTGACACTCCACTAGTTTGTCTCCAATGATATGAGTATGGGTGTCTGATACGTGTGCTTCAACAATTGGGGTGTACTTTGTCTGCCCAATTGTGTGTACACGAGCCAGGCGTGCACGCTGCCACGGATCCCGGGAATTCGGGTATGCCAGTGTCGAGAAACGTTTTGTGCCATTACAATGAGACAGTGGCATGCGTTAGCAGTCGTATCATCAAATGCTGTCCCGTGACTCCCGTTCGAAGCGACCTTGAGGTCGGACATGTGGTGGCTTAGGCCCGAGACTCAGTTCTGAATGGCTACATCCAGGCCCAAGGCGCACACTCGGCAATCCTCCGCAGCCCGCGTAGCTCTTGCCAACGATACATGTTAGAGGAACGTCGGGTCCAAACCTGATATCACCATCAGGCCGGATATCGGTGGGTAACTCGCCGTGGCCCGTACGGCCGCCTTATTCGGCACGCGAGACAATTCAAGCCGATGAAGGCCATCGCTAGCAGAGGACTTGTATATGTATCCCAGTGTAAGCCATCATCAGCGCCAGCTTTCGGCCGTTCATACATAAAATTCGACAAGGCGTACTGCTTGAAGATGCCGCACAAAGAAGAGTACGCGGAGTTCACGCCAGAGCTTTACCCACCATTCCCTGAGGAATCAGAGTTCCCAGTCGCCCAGTTGGTCACTGCATCTTTGGGCAAGGTCGCCGAAGGCGACGACGCGGAAAAACAACGCATTTTCGATGCATGCAAGCACCGAGGATTCTTCTATCTTGATCTTAGCGACTGCGAGGATGGAAACAAGCTTCTAGATGGCTCGCATAAACTGTGCCAGATCGCAGAGAGATTCTATGCGCTGCCGGTCGAAGAGAAGATGAAGTACAAGCCACCTCCAAGGTCGCAATTTGGGTATCCCACTTCTTCCCGAGAAATCTTCTGCTTCGTTGCTGACCAGATTGATGCAGGTACAAGTTCTCAGGGACAACATTCGTTGACAGAAACCGTACAAAAGATACGGCTGAGTTCATGAATGTCAGCAAGACCGACATGGTTGCACCCGACGGTGCGAAGCTGGATCAAGAATGGCCTCCCCAGATTCTCAACTCAAAGGCGGTTTTCAACGATTACTTTCGCATCGCAAATGCTACCAGCATGTTGATTATGACGTTGCTTGCCGAGAAGCTCGGTATCGACCCCAGAGAGTTCACTGAGCGCCATCGTGTCGAGGAACGTTCTACCGATCACATCCGTCTCATTCGAGGCCCGCCACGAAAGGAGCTGGAGTTGCCGGAGATACAGACGCCATTGCATAGCGATCTTGCCACGTAGGTCGCCGCTGTCTGCGCAATGTACCTGCAGAGGTCCAGCTAACACAGAAGACAGTATCACCATCTTGATGAATTGGCTTGGTGGCTTGCAGATCTGGTCTGAGTCCTGTCATAGTGGCACCCTTGAGCCAGACGTCCCTGGGGAATGGCTCTGGGTCAAGCCGCAGCCCGGATGCGCCATTATTATTCTTGGCGATGCGGCTGTGAAGTTCACTGATGGTGTTCTTGCTGCCGGCCACCACCGTGTCATACCCGCTCCCGGGGAGCAAGGGAAACTGCCGAGATACAGTGTCGTGCACTTTGCCCGACCAGAGGACGCCTGCACGGTCAAGGTGCTGGAAGGCTCTGGCATTCCAGCTCCCAAAGACGGTGCAGCAGATCCGGGAATGCCTGGAAAGGCTTGGATTCTGCAACAAGCGATGCGCATTCGCGATCACTACACCAGCCTTGGCCAGCAGTAGATCGCTGGTCGGACCGAGTGATCCTATTCCCGTCCGATGCATGGGTCATGTATGTCGCAGGCAGCGGAGCAATGTTAGTCTACCAGCTCAGCCGGGGAGAGCTTTCTCGTTCTTCGTCGAATCTGATCGTCCCTCAAATATCCGTGTCCGCTGCTCAATGTTATTGCCATGCAGTATGTAAGTCGTGATTCGTCAATGCTTTTATATCGTCACGCTTATCATCATGAGAGGGCAGGCTTGGCCGAGATGCGGATTGCGGCCAATCATGCTGTGCGACTGAAGGTTGGCGTCAACGCTGTTACTATCTCTAGTGGCTAGGTCGCTGCTGAATTCAAATGGCAAGGCTGTGCTGTGAGATCCTACGGGTGTTGAGGCTAATGCTGGCCCTCAGAGTAAGCGCAGCTATCACGATCCGGTCCAGAAGTGATATGAGACTTGCCCGAAGTTGCGGTTGACAGCGCCCACAGCCCTTCGAGCGTGACCCAGACATGGAATTGTTCCATTGCGATAGAGCAGCAGACTTTGAGGTTCACAACACAAAGTACCGCCGCCGCCGCCGAGGAGTATAAGGCTTGTCGCATCTCTGCGCCCATTCAAAAAGAGCCTCTTGTTCTGGGATTCAACTTGGAACTCATCCTCTGCGCAGACACCTTTCAGCTCTCGTCATGAGCCCGCCTCATGTCCTATTGTTCGGCGATCAGCTGGTGGAAAAGCATCATGCTGTCCGAGAACTTTACGACCTGTCCAGGTCAAGACCACTACTTCGAAGATTCCTCAGGGCCGCCTCAGATGCTGTGCGATGCCAGTTACCGTTGCTGACAGTTAGCGAACGCCAGCTTTTTGGCCACTTTACCGATCTGTCTGAGCTGGCTGAGTCCTATGCAACACAAGAGCATCCTGATGAGATCGTCGGCGCTACTCTCATCACAGCCACGCAAGTGGGCGAATTTCTGGCGTTGGTCAAGCTGTTCTAGCTCAGTAACGTGCTCAATGCTAACAGTCTCGTACAGTCTTGCGGAAGAGGACCCATCAATTTTGGCGACAAGCTCTGACGACGTCCACCATCTTGGCTTCTGTGTCGGTTTGCTTGCGGCTACCGTGGCTGCGACGGCTCGAGACACGAGTGAGGTGATTTCCTACGGTGTTGAAGTCGTCAGTACTAGCTTTCGACTAGGCCTCCAGCTGAGCCGTCGCGCGAGGTTGATAGAGGATACTGACCGGTCTTGGGGATGCACACTCGTTGGCATCGCGTCGGAGGAAGTCCAAGCTCGGCTGGATGTCTTCAATAAGGTAGGAACTGAGGCCGTCGATTGATCGAAATAAACAGCTGACTTCGAATAGTCGGTTCCTGCTCTACGCCATGCTTATGTTGGTGTCGTAGCGAAGGCCTGGACGACTATCTTCGCTCCTCCTTCGACACTGGAACTGCTGTATCAGTCGGACGGTTTCAGAGACACACCCAAGGCACCGTTGACCGCTGCGCTTGCCGTTCACGCTTCAAACTTGCCTCCAATAGATGACAATCTGGTCGTCGGCGATTTCAAGTTGATGAACTTGCCTCTTCCATCCGCGACTTGCATCTCCTCCAGTACCTGTATGCCGTTTAGCGCTGAAACCCTGAAGGAACTTCTGCAGCAGGTTGTTGCAGACGTGGCGCATAACACTCTGTGGCTAGAAGCCAGCGTCAATGCCCTTGGGGTGAGGCTTCAGGGCGAAACCGAGATCAAGTTGACTACACTGGGTCCGACACCGCACACGCCTACTGTAGCCCAGCTGCTGTCACAAGGCCGTGCCAAGGTGCGGCTGGGTGAAGGACCGAAGGGGCTCCCGGAGGGTGACTGCTCTCGCGGCGCTTCCGAATCGATTGCGGTGGTTGGCATGTCGGGTCGATTCCCAGGCAGCGAGACGTTGGAGGGATTCTGGGATATGCTGCAGGCTGGCACAGACATGCACGAAGAGGTTCGTGAATCGTGCTCTTACAACTCCCCCAATTTCTCATCCTGTCGCTCACGATACCCAGATTCCGCTATCTCGGTTTGCCATCGACGACTACGTCAATGACCCAAAGCATGGAATCTCGACTCGCTACGGATGTTTCTTGAAGAACCCCGGCGACTTCGACAATCGATTGTTCAATATCTCGCCCAAAGAAGCACTTCAGATGGATCCTTTGCAGCGCATGTTCTTGATGGCAACATACGAAGCGCTGGAAACAGCAGGTTACGCCCCCAACGGCACAACGTGTATGCAATCGTCTCGCATCGCGACATTCTTCGGGCAGACCACAGAAGACTGGCGGTCCATCAACGACCAGGAAGGGACGGATACTCACTACCTTCCTTGCAGCAACCGAGCGTTTGCTCCAGGCAGGGTTAATCATTATTTCAAATGGGGTGGTGGGTACTACAGCGTGGACACAGCTTGCTCATCCAGCTCGACTTCGATATACCTTGCGTGCAATGCCTTGAATGCTCGGGAATGCGATACCGGCGTCGTCGGCGGCGGATCTTTACTCGCCATTCCGCAGTTGTACTCCGGACTCAGCAAAGGCGGGTTCTTGTCATCAACGGGAGGATGTAAGTCATTCGCGGACGACGCAGATGGCTACTGCCGAGGCGAAGCTGTCGGCGTCGTTGTCCTGAAGCGACTCGAGGATGCCTTGAGGGAGAACGATAAGATTCTGGCCGTGATCAGAGGTGTTGCTCGGAACAGCAATGCAGGTGAAGGATCTCTCACGCATCCGGGAGAGGTGGCCCAGCAAGCGCTTTATCACAAGCTTCTCCGAGACACTGGTGTACACCCCCATAGCGTTGGCTATATCGAGATGCATGGAACAGGAACTCAGGCCGGCGACAGGGTCGAAATGAACTCGGTGCGAAGTAAGTACAAGCAACTTCTGCCGTTTGCGACAAAGTAACTAACATTTGCGGTCCCGCTGTAGACGTATTCGCGCAGACCAGAGCCGCGGGGAACCCTCTGATTGTCGGAGCAGTCAAGGCTAACATTGGCCACAGCGAAGCAGCAGCCGGCGTCGTATCGCTCATCAAGACTGTTCTCATGCTCCAGAAGGGCACAGCCCCGCCTCAGCCTGGATATCCCTTTATCCTCAATCGCAACTTCCCCTCCCTGGAAGAGGCGAAGATTCAGATTGCGAACAATCAAGCTTGGCTGGACCATGGATCGGAGAGGATAGGGAAGGCGGTCATCAATGGATTCGATGCAGCAGGCGGAAACACGAGCATGCTCATTGAGCAAGCACCAGCGACTAGGTCCAAGCAACCAGACACGCGTTCGCACCATGTAGTACTCTGCTCGGCACGTACGCCCACTGCCCTGGCTGCGAACAAGGCTCGGCTTCGGAGGTACCTGGAAAAGACGCCTGGTGTCAGACTCGCTGATGTGGCGTACACGACAGCTGCACGTCGGATGCACGAAGCCTGTCGGGAAGCGTTTGTTGCCAGCTCTATCAAGGACCTCGTTCGGCAGCTGGACGACACGCCCACGACTGACGTTGAAGTGTTGCCGGCTCCGAAGAAGGAAGGGTCGCTGGTGTGTGTGTTCACTGGCCAGAGCTCGCAATACACAGGTATGGGCACCAGCCTATATGAGACGTCTCCGCACTTTCGGAGTACGCTGGACTCGTACGAAGCGCTCTGTGACCATCAAGGCTTGACATCCTTCCTGGGAATCATCCGAGGAACGCAGGATCTCGACTCGGCAACCCCTGGACAACAGCAAATGGCTCTTGTAGCCCTCGAGATAGCTTTGGCTGACTACTGGCGGTCGATTGGCTTGCGACCGTCCCTCGTACTTGGACACAGCCTTGGCGAATACGCTGCCCTCTGTGTGGCTGGAGTCCTTTCTGTCGGCGATACGCTCTATCTTGTGCACGAGCGGGCGAAGCTGATGCAGAGGCACTGCGAGCGAAGCAGCTTTGCGATGCTGGCTGCGCCCCTCGAGCCTGGCAGGCTCCGGACGCTCATGGCTGCCGCGGGAGCGCAATCGTGTGAGGTCTCATGCTTCAACGGCCCAACACGAACAGTCATCAGTGGGAGGACAGCGGAGGTGCAGATGCTTCAAGCAGCACTCAAACGTCAAGGGGTCGAAAGCAAGCAGCTCCAGGTGCCATATGGCTTCCATTCGGCACAGATGGAGCCGATACTCGATGACTTCCAACGCGTCGCGCAACGCGTGCACTTTGGGGCGCCCACCGTACCCGTTGGCTCGACGTTGACCGGCGAGATGGTCGCAGGGCTGGGCGTGTTCAGTGCGTCGTATCTGGCTCAGCAGACGCGGCGCCCGGTGGACTTCGTTGGCGCGGTGCGTAATTGCGAGCTGCAAGGCGCAATTCACAGCGCTTCGATGTTGTTGGAGATCGGGCCCCATCCCGTCTGCCTCGGCTTGCTTACATCATCCTTGACCGAAGCCAAGCCGACCTCCCATGCCTCCTTCCCGTCTCTTCAACGTGGACGCGACGCCTGGTCCACCGTTTCGGCGTGCCTCGCGGGCGCGTACCAGGCAAAGCTGCCCGTCGATTGGCAGGCCTTTCACAAGGACTTCGTGGACTGCGTGCGACTGCAGGACTTGCCCACCTACGCTTTCGACCTCAAGACCTATTGGGTGCCATATCGGCGTCAAGTCGCTGCGCAGCCTGGCCTTCCAATCGCGTCTGAGCCCCTGTCCGACCTCTCAACTCCCTCGCTGCAGCGAGTAGAATCTCTGCACCACCAGGATGGTCGACACATAGTCGTTTTCGCCTCCCGCACGGCGGAACCGCACTTATATCAGGCCATCCAAGGCCATATCGTCGATGGCGTCGCTATTTGTCCGGCGGCAGTCTTCGCTGACATGGCGCTCACCGCCGCGCAATTCTTGCTTGAGCAAGACGGCGCCCACATCGCTCCTGCCAACCTCCGTTTGATCGACCTGAACATGACACACGCGCTCGTGGTGCCGCAGAAAGACCCTTCCCAAGTGATTCGGATAACTGCGACACTGAACGAAGGCAGTACCTCCATTTCGATCCAGTACAACTCTTCTACTAGCACTTCGTCGGCCGAGCACGGTGCTTGCCGGGTCCTATATGATCCAGATGGCTACCAATGGAGGTCTGACTGGTCCAGAGTGCAGCGTCTTGTCAAAGGGCGCGTCGCCAGCTTGTCTACACAGGCTGCCCAAGGTACTGCGCATCGCATGGCGAGACCACTCGTATACAAGCTCTTTTCAGGTCTTGTTGAGTACGACAGTGCATACCAGGCACTTGAGGAGGTCTACGTCGACGAGTCCTTCGTGGACGCCGCAGCCCGTCTTATCCTGGACACTCCGTACAGCCACGGCTTCAATTACAGCCCGTATGCGACAGACGCCCTGGTACACCTCGCAGGCTTCATCTTGAATGGCAATCTCAGAAAGGCGAGAGACGACCTCCACATCGCTAACAACATCGGCAGTCTGCAGATTGTGGGCCGGCTTACCAACTCCGGTCGACTCACTTGTCTTGCCTCCATCACTGAGCAAAACAGCAGAGGAACGAGTCTATGCGATGTTTACGTCTACAACGATGCTGGCCTCGTCGCTTTGTGCACCGACATCCGTTTCCAGAAACTCAGCCGCTCCGTGTTCGCCATTATGGTCGGCGAAGACAATGGTGTGGCACAAGCAACACCATCTCGAGTGGTACACGCACCGCGCGCATCACGCACCGTTGGAAGAGCTGCCCGCAGTGACTCTTCCGATGACTCACGCACGGCATCAGAAAGCCGCTCCAGGGCATCAGATGCCAGCTCGCAGACCTCCGTGGGGACTCTCGACCTAACGGCGATGCTACTAGAGGCCATTGCTTCAAGAACGGGCCTGTCCATATCGGAAATGCATCCGTCGACTGCGTTCGACAACATGGGCATTGACTCTCCGATGAGTATAGCGATATTGTCCGACTTCAAGAAGACCACAGGCACTGAGCTACCGGCGGCCTTCTTCACCAATTTCTCAACCGTAGCTGATGCTCGAGCGGAACTTGACGGGAGCCTAGCGCTTTCTGCGCCTGTCGCAACGCCCACTACCAATAAGCGGACAGCTGGTGGTCATCGGTCACGTGTGCCAAACTCACCGTCGCCCTCTCGGCTACCCTTCCACGGTGGTAGCCCGAGCGATGCTCTCCTTGCAATTCTAGCTACTGAGCTTGGGCTGGACGACGATGAATTGACACCTTCCGTTGATTTCACCTCTGCCGGCTTAGACTCTATTCTCAGCATCAAGATTCTTTCTTCGTTTAGGAAGAAGAGCGGCATGGAGTTACCGGCTGCGTTCTTTAGCAGCAATCCTACTGTGGCCGACGTGCGAAGAGAGCTTGATGGACCTCCTAGTGATTCGGACAAGATCGCAACTGGGCATCCGTCACGGTTTCGAGCCAATGTCAAGAAGTCCGACGTGCTGTCAACAGCTAGGCGAATAGAGCAAGCTTCGACCTTGACCTCTGGGAATGCGGCTGGCAGGTCTCAGAAGCAAGCACTGCCGCAATCACTCGCGGCGCCCGACCCAGGTCGAAAGAGTACTGTCACGAAAAAGCCCAAGCTTTCGCAACAAGAGCCGGAATCGCAAGCTGTCTTGATTCAAGGGAAGCCTCGCTCAAACGAGGCCCCTCTGTTTCTTGTCACAGACGGATCCGGCTCCGTCGCGGCGTACATTCACTTGCCGCCATTGCCCGGAGGAAAACGAATCTACGCACTGGAGTCACCTTTCATAGAGTGCCCGGAACAGTACACCCATACCGTTCAGGAGATGGCTGGCATCTTCATCAACGCTATCCGTAAGATCCAGCCAACAGGACCTTATCTCGTTGGCGGGTGGTCGGCAGGCAGTATCTATGCCTATGAGATTTGCTACCGGTTGACGCTCAGTGGTGAGAGGATAGACGGTCTCATGCTGATCGACATGCGCGTGCCACACTCTGTCCCTGATGCTGAGGTCGTCACTATGGCTTTCGTGGAATCCACCGGAGCCTTTACTGGCGTCGAACGCGCAGGTAACTTTTTACAGGGCTTGTCTGAGAAGCAGAAGATGCACCTCACCTCCACCGTACGAGCATTGATCCGGTATGACCCAACACCCTTTCCGGAGGATTGGAAACCGCGCCACACTCACTTGATCTGGGCTACGAAGGGGCTGAATGATAGTCCCAATCCCGCCGAGCATGACGACAGGATCACTGGCCCTGCTGCGATGGGCCCTGCAGGCGGAGACAAGGCTCTAAGCGACATGTCGATGGAGGAGTTTGAGATCGAGCTCAAGTCTTGGTTCTTCGCCAAGAGGTACGACTTTGGTACCAACGGTTGGGAAGACTTCGTCGGCGATACCATCGTGGTACACACAGTAGATGGTGGTAAGTCCTTGCGAACAGCTAATACAACCGATGTGAATGCTGCTAATCTGCTCGTCAGATCATTTCTCGATGGTTGCACAGCCACAGGTCAAGGCGCTCGGCACAATCGTGCTAGACGCTGTTCGGAGTTTCACTGAGGCTTAGAGCTAGATTGGGAGATGTCAAGCTTGATACTGTTGAACATGTATTTGTAACGTTGTCATTGCTGTATTTGAGCCATATGTGGGCACCCTCGTAATGTAGCTATGGAGGTTTGGCGGCGATAGTATAGTTGACTTCACCCCCATCCTGACTGCAAACCAATTCTTGAACGGTAGACAGCCTGCATGAAATGTGACCTGCTGAGAATGCTTTTAGGTCCCGTGGATAAGCGGTCGAGTCCCTTCCGACAAGGCTACGTTGCCACTCTACCAGATGCCGGTCTTCGCATGGTTCCACGTCACTGCCGTCCGTATAAGCACACTAGACAGCCCGGCTCAATGACTCGTGAGCCTGACAGCGGATAAGTAGTGAGTTCACGCTGTCAGTTCACCCTCGGAAAGCTGAGATCGCCTCCTTTTATTACTACATACGATCAGACACTCTCCTTTGGCCGTTTGTTTCTTAACATCAGTCAGTCTCCATCCATTCAAACTTCGGCTGTCACACTTTGCAATCGGAAGTAGCTCAGCGAAAGCGAAGTTACAAGCGATGAAGCACTCTGGCGAGGGTCGCCCGCCTGGGCTTGAACAAGACGTTGCAGTCATTGGCTTCTCTTGTCGCTTCGGTGGCGATGCGACCAGCAACGAGGACTTCTGGAACATGCTTTGCGAGGGCCGCAGTAAGGACACGTGGGTCCCCGATACTTGTGCCTTGCTGACAATTCGAGAAGGTGCGCATTCCAATACTAGCCGATTCGACAGTTCACCGCATGAGCGTGCTGGAGGTGCCGGGTCTTTTCCTGGTCATTATCTTCGAGAAGACGCGTTCGCATTTGACGCCAACTTCTTCAATATCCCACGTAAAGAGGCAGTAGCCATCGACCCATCCCAGCGACTGATGCTGGAAGTTGCGTACGAGGCTTTCGAGAACAGTGGCTTGACTCTCAAGGCTGTCGCGGGAACCAACACCAGCTGCTACGTTGGGCAATTTGTTTCGGACTACCGCGAGATGTTGTTCAGAGACCCTCAGTTCGCACCGACGTACACCGTCACCGGCACCGGCACTTCGCTTATATCAAACCGTCTATCTTGGTACTTTGATCTGAAGGGACCAAGCTTTACGATGAATACAGCGTGTTCGTCTGGTATGGTTGCGCTGCACGAAGCGTGCGAAAGCCTCCGCCGTGGGGAGTCAACAATGTCTGTAGTCGGCGGATCGAACTTGATGCTTAGTCCAGAGATGTTCACCTATCTAAGGAATCAAGGCTTCTTGGCGCCCGATGGCATCTGCAAGACTTTCGACATATCAGCGAATGGATACGGTCGCGGTGAAGGAGTCGCGGCTTTGGTACTGAAACCAGTGGAGGAGGCGATTCGCTGCGGTGATCCTATTCGTGCCGTCATTCGAGGCACCGGTGTGAACCAAAACGGCAGAACTAAAGGCATCACATTGCCCAGCGCCGAAGCACAGAGAGCTTTGATCGAGAAGACGTATCGATCTGCTGGACTACCTCTTGGCGAGACAACATATGTGGAAGCGCACGGTACAGGCACAGCAGTAGGAGACCCTCTCGAGCTAGAAGCAATCGCCACAACACTGAGTCGACAAAGTCACAAGAAACTGTTGGTTGGCTCGTCAAAACCGAACATCGGTCACACCGAGGCTACAGCGGGTCTGGCCGGCGTCATCAAAGGCATTTTAGCATTGGAGAGTGGCCTCATCCCGCCGAATCTGCACTTCCGGTGTCCCAATCCGGACATAAAGTTTGACGAATGGCATCTGGCCGTCCCTACCAAGTTGACGCCTTGGCCTTCTGAGTCCCTTAGGCGCATGAGTGTTGCTTCCACAGGGTATAGCGGCACGAACGCTCACGCTATCATAGACGACGCATATCACTATCTCATGCGGCGAGGCAAGATTGATGCCTTACACTTCACCAGGACACCAGCCCACGTCCATGTAGACAACAAGACCGCAAGAATCTGGAGACAGCCATCTCTTCCGAAAGCCGGAGACCACCATATCACCGCAGCCGCATCTCAACAGAGGCTATATGTACTCAGCGCTCAAGATCGAGACGGTATATCCAGGCAGAGGACGTCACTTGCTTCGTATCTAAGCAAGTGCGATGATCCTAGCGTGGACCATCCTCAGATTCTCCGCGATCTCATCTTCACCCTGTGTCGCAAGCGGACACCCCTTGCTTGGACTTCTTGGACAACTGCATGCTCACTAGCAGAGCTGCGGTCAAAGCTCTGCAGTGAAGAAAGCCTAGCGCCGCCAATCAAGCGCACAAATGGAGAGCCTCGAGTGTGTTACGTCTTCACTGGCCAAGGCGCGCAGTGGGCTCAGATGGGCAAGACGCTCTATGAAAGATATCGGACTTTCCGAGAGAGCGTTGACGCTGCTGGCCAATTCTTCAAGGGCACGCTCGCATGTCCATGGTCTGTCGCTAAAGAACTGTTTGCCGAGCCCTCGGCATCTTCGATTGACGATCCAGCATTCAGCCAATCTTTATGTACGGTACTCCAGGTTGGCCTTGTTGACCTGCTTCGAAGCTGGAACGTCCTTCCCACATACGTCGTAGGCCATTCAAGTGGCGAGATAGCTGGAGCCTATTGCCGCGGTGCCTTGAGTCGAGAGGATGCTTGGCTAGTGGCATATTACCGCGGCCTTCTTTCGTCTCGAATGCTTTCGCATGCCTCCAATGTGGAAGGGGGGATGATGGCGGTTGGCATGTCCGAGCAGGACGCTCTCTCATTGATATCGGAGCATGCCCCCGGGAGAGTGGTCGTGGCTTGTAACAACTCGCCGAACAGTGTAACGTTGTCTGGTGATGTAGCTGCAATAAGGGATTTGGAGAAGAGACTGCAGCCTCAAGGACTTTTTGCTCGACAGCTCAAAGTAAGGAACGCATATCATTCGCCACACATGGAATTGATTGCTAGTGCATATGTCTATGCAATTCGACAGATCGAGCCAAAAGACTGCGAGGGAGCTTGCCAGATGTACTCGGCCGTCACCGGTGACCTCATCGACCCTTGGGAACTGGGACCTCTCTTATGGATGAAGAACCTTGTATCGCCCGTTCGCTTCTCGGAAGCCATCACCAACATGCTGAACAGCGGTGACACAGCCGACAGGAGCTGTCCTGTGGACATCTTCGTCGAAATTGGGCCGCATGCGGCGATGTCAGGGCCGCTGAGACAGATTGTTGCTGCTACCAATTTTGGCAACATTCCATACGTCCCGACATTGCTTCGTGGCAAAGATGCCATTGATACCATGATCGCTGCTGCGGGTACCCTATATGCCCACGGCGCACTTGTTGACGTTGTGGAGGTGAACACTGGCATGGCCGATTCAACGACATCGCCGCCACGCATGCTCGGAGATCTCCAGCCTTACGTATGGAACCATTCCCAGACCTACTCCGGCTTGTCCAGAGTCGAAAAGCAGCGCCAAGGCCAGTCAGACCCAGCCGGTTTCCTCCTCGGCTGGAAATGTCCACAGTTGTCAGCGCAAGAGCACATTTGGAGAGGAAGGCTTGCTCTCTCGGAGTTGCCATGGCTGCGTGACCATGAGATTGGGGGCGCACTTCTTTTCCCTGCTGCTGGACACATCATCCTCGCCTTGGAAGCGGCTTTGCGAGTCGCAGACTCGGGGCGGAGAGTCGATTCAGTGCGTCTGCAAGATGTTATCATCAGTGCTGCCCTGGTCATCCCGGATGAAGATGACATCGAACTCATCGTACAATTGTCTCCGCGCTATCCTGCCACACGGGACCGATGGACAAATAGTTTTGCGTTCACCGTCTCGTCCTGTATCGCTGGCAACGAGCTCACGGAGAACTGCAATGGTCTATTGAACTTAGATTACGAAATGCCCGAGAGTGCTGCTGTTTCCCTAGAAAAGAGGTATGCACACGATCAAACTACAACCGCGTTCGAAGACTCCATCGAAGAGTGCCCTTTGGCGGAAGATAAGACCTCATTCTACGACTATCTTTCAGCTCTTGGCTTGAGATATGGTCCGGCTTTCAGTCGAATGAGCAGCATCTCACGAGGTCATGGCATAAGCCGTTGTCGAATCAGCTCCCAGGCCTGGGACTGCAAGGGTACTCCCGGGAGACCTATGGTACTGCATCCTGCCACCTTGGATGCAATGTTCCACGCAGTATTTGCAGCAAGTAAGAGCTTGTCAAATGGCCGCGACGGTGCCATGGTACCCGTCTTCATTACGGAGGTTGCTATTTCGGCAGAAACATCCCTCAGCGGCGACATCGAATTCTGTGGCTTTGCAACAGCGAAGCAACACGGTATGCGAGAATTCGTGGGAAATGTTGACATGGTTGACGCAAAGAGTCTTCACTCTCTTGTGACTGTACGTGGGCTCACGATGCGGACCATAGCCTCCGCAGAGGGCGGCAGTGAAGACGCCGTACGACGGCTTTGCAGCAAGATAGAGTGGGAGCCGGCATCCAAAGAAGCGGTCAACAACACAGAGGCGTCCCACTGTCAGAGGGAAATAACAGTCATCAGGTCTAGCGAGACCAACTCCCGATCATCATTGCTTGGCGTTTCGATACAGCGCGCGCTTGCGGAATCTGGCATCAACGCAACGTCTGTCCCGTGGCACGCAGGAGCTGAGACGGAGTGCCTCACTGACTGCATCGTGTTGATAGACCTTGACCACGACACCTTTGCAGATGTGTCTGAGCAGGACTTCGACACCTTTCAGAAGCTTGTATTGCGATGCAAATCTTTGCTCTGGGTGTCTATCAACAACGCAGCAGGATGCATCGTCCCAGGCCTTGCAAGAACCGTTCGCCATGAATTGGCGTCTATGAGCTTTCGCACCCTTCAGGTGGACCTCAAGTCATTTGAGCAGCCGAACAACCTTGCAGCCGCCATCGCCCATGCCTGTGTCTCTCAAGACGCGGATCATGAGCTCCGTGAAGAGGCAGGCTGTCTTTTGGTACCTCGCGTGGTTGAAGACACTTCAGTTAACACAAAGTTCCATGAGCTTCGAGACGACAGCCCGGCCATACATCAGAGACTACCGCAGCAATTGGCTTCTCAATTAGCTCTTTCAGTCTCCAATCCCGGACTATTGAGCAGCCTCGGCTACGCCGAGCGCAGGTTTCCTAGCGATCTGGCAGCAGACGAAGTTGAGATCCATGTCAAGGCCTCTGGGCTCAACTTTCGCGACATCATGGTGGCCATGGGTGCTATTCCGGATCTCACCATGGGCTTTGAAGCTAGCGGTGTCATCAGAGCAGTGGGAGCAGCTGTCACGCGGTTCAGGATGGGAGACAAGGTTTGCGCGCTAAGTCATGGTGCTCACTGTTCCATACTGCGGAGCAAAGAGGTCCTGACCCAGCATATGCCCTTGAACATGGCCTTCGACACTGCAGCAACTCTACCTTTGGCTCACGTAACGGCATACAATGCACTGATACGTGTCGCGAAGGCACGCTCTGGGCAAACTGTCCTTATCCATGCTGCCGCAGGAGGAGTAGGTCAGTCAGCGGTGCAGCTCGCACAGCACATCGGCCTTGAAATATTCGCCACAGCCGGCTCTGCAGACAAGCGGGCTCTTTTACGGGAAGCGTATGCCATTCCAGACGATCACATCCTCTCATCCCGGGATATCAGTTTCGCCAAAGGTATCATGCGGATGACTGGCGGCCGTGGAGTGGACATTGTACTCAACTCGTTAGCTCAAGAAGCTCTGCGCCAGTCTTGGTACTGCATAGCACCTTTCGGAACCTTCATCGAGATCGGACTGCGGGATATACAGAGCAACACTTGTCTGGACATGCGCCCTTTCTTGCAGGATGCGACGTTCTCTTTCTTCAACTTGAGTCGCATGATGGATGAGGCTCCACATGTGGTGGGAGAGCTACTCGGTGGTGCCTTCGACCTCATTAAGAAAGGCATTCTTCGACCCATCACACCCCTGAAGACGTTCACGATTGCTGAAGTTGAGAGCGCATTCCGAACCATGCAGACAGGAAAGCATAGGGGAAAGCTTGCGCTCTCGTGGCAACAAGACCAACCTATACCAGCTTTGATTACAAACCGACGTAGCCTCAGACTCCATACTGACGCTACCTATGTTCTAGCTGGAGGTCTTGGCGGACTTGGTCGTAGTCTTGCGCATTACCTTGCCGATCTTGGTGCACGGCATTTGTGCTTCGTCTCTCGTTCAGGACCCGCAACCTCGAAAGGAAGAGAGCTACTAGCCGAACTCCGTAGCAGGGGGTTGTATGTTTCGGTGCACAACAGCGACATATCGGACAGGGAGTCTTTGAAGGCTGCTCTGGCACAATGTGCTCAAGATCAGCCTCCAATTCGAGGCGTCATTCAGTGCGCCATGGTACTTCGCGACACACTGTTCGAGAGCATGACACACAAACAATGGCAGGAGTCTCTACGTCCCAAAGTGAACGGCAGCGCCAACCTCGACGAGCTATTGCCTGATGAGCTTGACTTTTTCGTCATGCTCAGCTCGTTCGCCGGGATCTTCGGCAACCTCACGCAGGCTAATTACGCTGCCGGATGCGCTTTTCAAGATGCTTTGGCTCACCAGCGTCGTGCACGTGGCCAAGCAGCCGTGGCAATCGATCTTGGCATCATGCGCGATGTTGGATATCTAGCGGAACATGGCTCCGTAGGATACCTGAAGCGATGGGAGAAGACATTCGGCATCCGCGAAAGCGAGTTCCATGCACTGTTGCACATAGCTATGAACGGCGACTGCGATGCCCAGCTAATCACCGGACTTGCAACCGGCCCGGAAGTGAACGCTGCCGGTATCGAACGGCCGTTTTACTTTGACGACCCAAAGTTCTCTGTTCTCGCCAAATTGGACTCGAAAGCAGAACGTGCGTCAGCGATTCGAGGTGTTGGCAAGTCTCAGCAACTACAGCACAGCCTTACCAGCTGTACCTCCAAAGAGCATGCACAGCAGCTCATCATCGATGCGCTATGCCATCGTGTGTCAAGGTCACTGCAGATTCCTGCGTGCGATGTCGACATCAGCCGGCCTTTACATGCGCATGGTGTCGACTCACTCGTTGCAGTCGAAATCAGGACATGGATACATCAGGAGCTGAAGGCAAACATGTCGACGTTCGATCTGACTGCATCAGTACCAATAAGAACGCTGGTTCAGAAGATTCTGTCCAAGTGCGACTTGCTCACGACGGAGACAAGGCAGTAATCGAATGAAGCCGAGCGTGGCCTGAGCGATGACAGAGGGTAAGGTCAGTAGTATAATCAATCTTTCCAAATCACCCCAGTTCCAAATGACACAGTGACGCCGTATCTGGGCGGTTGACAGTGACGTATAAAAGCCGATCTTACTCGTACGTGGACTCCTCAATAAGAATTGCCTTTGTTCAAATGCTGTCACCCATTCGTGGGGCATACCAGACAGGAAGTCCCTTGGTACGGGCAACCACCGCTCGTATGGACAAAACAGTGAAAGTGGAGACTCATCAAGGCATGAATCCTGAGATGCGACAGAGAAGCTGTGAAGACGAAAGATCTAGGTTTGCCAAACAAGGTATGTGCTTACTGTGGCAGCCCGAAGTCGAGCGCAGGTGAGCGAAGGAACTGACTCCAATCGAGGCACTCCTCTTCACCGCCACTTACTAATGGTCCTTGGCTCTCCTTTGCGAAGAAATACTCGCACATGAGACTGTCCGCACGGCTCAGCGCTTCCGAGAACGTGTGCTTGCGCGACTCGATGAGATCCAATACGGCCGCCATTTCGTCATCGTGAGCAATGCGCAGGCTACATATCATGTGTCAGCGTTTTCACAGAGGTCGAATGGAACGTTGACACCACAAGTCCAAGTGCGGTTGGGTGACTTACTCTTCGTCTGTTAGACAGGGTGGCAAAAGCAATAGCAGACCGTAGCCGAAGCGCTCAATCATCTTCGCCCAATGCTTTCCATTCTTTCTCCACATCTGTACCTTTCCGATCTTCGCCTTGGACCAGTCGCCGGTGTCTCGACCATAGGCAGATCTTTGCCGCGGATCCGTTTGTGGGAACATTAGGTCGGCGAAGCGTTTCTGGACGACCGACCGGTATCCTCCCTTGGGCAACATGGACTTCGAGATCTCTTTGCCATCACACCAGGTCAGGAAGACGCTAGCGCTGTTTTGTGCCAGTGTGTACGCATGGTAGAAATGTGCCAGAGCAATCCGTTTTCGAATACGATGGTCAAGCTCTCCAAAGGCACTACTCTCAATGACGTGCGCTAACCTTGGAAGCATCTGAACGAAGTCGGAGCCGCTGCTGATTTGTGTCATCGCAGGGAATGCGTATGCTTCCGGCAATGGTGCATCGCTGCGAGTTGACTTGTCTTGGAGCCGGCGAGCAAACTCTCCAACTCGGTACACGGACTCTTGATCTCCTATCTGCATCACTTTCTGGGCGAGCTTGGGATGTGTCAGAGTCCCTTGATCTGGCGTCTGGCGTTGCTGGAGCGAGGTTGAGCTTGCGGATGAGTCCTGCCTCTCAGCCTGCAGGCGAGGACGCTTCGTGTTTGATCGCATCGGTACGTCGTGGCTGATGGTGGGTGAGTAAGAAACTGGCTCTGGAGGGGCAGAGCACCGGCCACTGCTAGACCCTGTGTCGGCCGGCGAGAGGCCAGGAATGTGCCCGGAAAGACCTTGTACACTTATTACAGGTGATAGACCAAGCGTGGTTTGCCCGATCGCATTGTGGGCTGTCGGACGTGGCGTCAAGGATGCGGGAGAAGGAGGCCACTGCGCTGGCAAAGTCGAGGAAGCCTACGAGCCCGTCAGCACCAGTTGGCCAAATGCATATGGCTCAGCAAACAGACCGGTCCGCTTACTCTAGGGGATCCTTTGTCTGCCGGCAGGAGAGTGTGACCGGGCGCTGCAAAGTCAAGGTGTCAGCGCACGTCGATGGGCAACGGGTAGCATGGAGCGTGACCTTACCTGCAACCGAAAACACATCCGCTTTTGAGGTGACTTGACGTGGCAGAGATTCCGACAGGACTGAGGATGTCTGATGCACTCCAGATGTTGCGTCGGCTTCTAGCCGGGACAATCTCTGGAATACGCCAAGGTTGTGTTCCCGAATCGTGTCCAAAGCAACCGCCCTCTGCCGGGCGATAGACGCAGCTTGGTCGACTGACCTGTGTATCGCACTGTACACCTCCTCAATGTCGGGTTGATGGTGTGGATCTGGGCCAGTCTGGTAGAGGCCATTGACCCAAGTCTCGAAGTCGAAATCGTTGCCGCAGGAATCAAATACTGGGTCCAACCAGCTGGGAGGAGATGCATCGCTGGCCATGACGGCTATATGGGCTCCCAGGGCAAGCTACAACGCCGGGGCGGTCCCGGCCACAAGGAGCCTGTTCGGAGAATATGCTCGACCTTCCAGATTCCCAAGAACCCACCGGGGTTTTGCCTAGGCAGTATCAGACCCAACCGACAACAGAGATGATCGGAGTAGGCAGCGATGACCAAGTCACCAGGCGGTCAGACGGGAGAGAGGTGAGATAGATGCAATGTATCCAGTGCTGCTGCGGCCTGACATACCACTCACGCTCTTGAGCTCGAGCCCTGCTTCGCCTCTGTTATGCGCTGAACAGACGTGTGATCGGGATACCTCGTTTCGCCGGAAAGCTGTCAAAAGAGGCAGAGGCCACACCGGTTGGGGGCCAAAGGTGATCCAATCTCTGTTCGTCGTAATTGACCCTGCTGAAGAAGAAGAGATCAAGCCCTCCATGGTACTTCAGGCGCGGTACTTGCCCGATCGTGTTCGCTGAGGCGTCGTCTGCCTCGATTGAGGCCCTCTTAGAACTAAGTCAGCGCCTGAACCACCCCATCCGGTGCCAATAGCTGCCAAGCAACGCAAGAAGGCCCACACCAACAATCTCACTGTGCCTCGCGTCCGCGTTGTGATAAATTCATGGGTTCGAATCCATCGATGCACATATCCACAGGCCCATCAGCAAGACCTCGCGGGCTCGGACGAGAATGCGAGGTGATTTGTCAACTACATCTATCGCGAGGTTGAGTGCGCCCAAAGGAAAGGTCGAGATAAGCAATGCAATGCGGCAGGATCACCTTTCGAAGGAAGATGCCAGTACAATTGGCTGAGCATGTCGGCCTTGGATGCCTTGGACGTTCAGTCTAACTGGCAATAGGATGCAGGCCAACGACGTCGCCGTGTCGAACCTCAGCTGCGTCGTAGCCTGTCGGTGTAACAGCCTGGATGCTAATTGGGAAATGCCGAAGACGATGCCGAACGCCCCGCGGCCTGCCGTTGCCATTGACCGGCATGTACCCAGAAGGCAGAGATCCCCAGGGCCTGCATACCGCATACTACCAGCTACGCGCCTTTGCCGAGTATGTGAGCGACACCTTTTGCCGTTCGTAGCCGTCCGATATGTCTGTGCAACAGACTTCATCATAGCCAAAGAGCTACGTCCTTCCTAGGTAAATGCTCGCGGACGTTGTATGCCGGACACGAAGCAGCCGAGTCAGCATCAACCTTGCCAGTATTTCTGGAGCTAATCGTTCGGTGCGCAACGAGCCAACGACACTCCCGGTTGGGAATTTTGATGGGTCCCAGTGTCTGTCGCACCTTTGGGGGGGAGGAACGTCACGCGTGTCACACGGGTGGCTGTGCTACCCGGTCGTAGGAGCATCAAGCGAGTTAAGGCGTAAGCGGTGAAGCTTGTCTCAGTGCCATTCGCAGAGGTGACAAAGGTATGGCGTGCAGCTGAGAGGCACAGAACAAGGGATCAAGGCCAAGGAGGAGGTACCTACATTTCCAGAAATCTAGGATCAAGCTTTCGGGCGAGCAAGAAGGGACGTCCCGCTAGAGTACTGTACCGAGCCTCAGGCAGATGTTCCCTCCTCTCTTCGAAAATCGATGGTGATCTGGTGATAAACGGAGTTTACTTGCACGCCGCCGACAGAACCCATCCCTCGCTTCATGGCGGCCGCGCATAGGGCTGACAGGATGTTCATAAGGGTCACCACTTGTAAGTCTCGAGTTACCTCTCAAACCTCCATGTTCACTCTCAGTCCCTCCCTCCGCAACAGCATCAACGCCTACGATGCAGCCTGAAATCGTGTCCGACGCTCGATCCATTGGACAAGATCCTGCAATACCGAGCTCGACAGTCTGCGCAAAGCCTCACGGGTTGAGCGATGTAAAGCTGCACAACGTGGACAATGCATCTTCGACTTCCCAAGCTCCGATGGCCACACAGGAGAATTCACATCACCCACCTCAGCGACCTCCCACCCAGGAATTCCCGGACACCAAATCTCGAATGCTTATCATGGCCTCCATTCTGCTCGCGCTGTTCCTCACGCTCTTGGACCAAACGATCATCGCCACGGCCATCCCTCAAATAACGGACGATTTCGACTCCCTTAACGACGTGGGTTGGTACGGCAGTGCGTTCATGCTTACGGCATGCTGTGTTCAGCTTCTTTTCGGGCGCGTATACACTTTCAATACACCGAAGTACGTCTTCCTGGCCGTTGTTGTCGTTTTCGAAGTCGGCTCGGCTGTCTGTGGAGCCGCACCCAGCTCAACGGCATTCATCGTGGGACGGGCGGTGGCAGGCTTAGGTGCAGCTGGTATCATGACCGGTGCTCTCATCCTCATGACATACGTGGTACCTCTACACAGAAGGCCGCTCTACCAAGGTTTCTACGCGGCAACTTCAGGAATAGCCTCAGTGATAGGACCTTTACTTGGTATGCTGATCTCTTATCACTTTGAGACCAAGCTCACGATGATGGCAGGCGGTGCTTTTACCTCGAAAGTCAACTGGAGATGGTGCTTCTATAGTATGCCTTCTCATTCTGCTTCCGTCGACCGAGACATACGCTTACACTCGACAAGTCAATCTGCCCATTGGCGGCGCCGCCCTCATTATCTTAATCTTTGTGCTCAAGCCTGATCCAGCGAGACGCAAAGGGCTTACATTTCGACAGCAGGTCCCGGAGTACGACCTGCTAGGGACCGCCTTCCTCTTGCCATGCATTGTCTGCCTCCTCCTGGCTCTGCAATGGGGCGGTACCACATACCCATGGCATGGTGCTAGGATCATTGTGCTCTTCGTTCTATCCGGCCTCCTTTTCATTGCGTTCGTTGTTGCCGAGATCTGGAAAGGAGACAAGGCGGCTTTGCCAGGACGCATTCTTACCAACCGCAGCATAATAGCCGGAATGACCTTCATCTTCTTCTTAGCATCGGCAATGATGACTATGATATACTACACACCGACCTGGTTCCAAGCTATCAAGGGCGTTTCGGCTGTCAAATCCGGGATCATGCAGTTGCCGCTCGTACTTTCGCTTGTCGTGGCCGCCATCTCCTCCGGCCAGATCACAAACAAGACAGGCTATTACACGCCTATGGTGTACGCGTCAGCATTGCTAATGCCTATTGGTGCCGGCATGATCGTCACCTGGACGCCGACGACAGATGAAGCAAAATGGATCGGCTACCAGATCATTTTTGGCGCTGGCGTTGGGATTGGAATGCAGCAAGCCATTCTTGCAGCGCAGACTGTCCTACCACCCATGGACGTTCCGGCTGGCATCTCGATCATGATATTTATGCAACGATTCGGTGCTGCAGTATTCCTCAGCGTTGGACAAGCAGTGCTTACTTCTCGATTGGTGAAGGGATTTGCGAAAGACTTCCCGCAACTTGATGCTAAGGCGATTGTTGATGCCGGTGCTACGAAGTTGAGGTACACTGTGCCAGCATCGGATCTGCCGAAGGTTCTTACAGTCTACAATGGAGCAATGAGGCAGGTCTTCATCATGGCGACGGTCGTGGCCGGTATGTCTTCAATCGGCGCATTCGCTCTGGAGTGGAAGAGCGTCAAGAAAGACAAGCAGGGCAAGAAAGCCGGTCAGGTCCCTACCGCAAACCAGAAGAGATAGGCTGCTCGAAGGCAGTAGACGTGGTAGTTTCAGCGTTGGAGCGCGGAGACCTTCTGTGCTGGCACCGACGCAAAATTCGCGGTCAACGTCTTGCACGAGAGACTTACGAATCCGACTTGTTAGGATCGTATTGTATGCATGGTGAAGCAGTAGTGTTTTATGCCGGTCTGTATCTCATGCCGATGTACGTCTCGGCGATTAGTTAGTGTCCGACGAAGTTTACGAGACATTGGAGCTTTAAGCACCGAATGTCTCAGCTGTGTTGCTCAATACCCTATTTCCGGCCATTGTTGACGCCAACCGCGCGACGTCAGCAGTGATTGGAGCATAGCCCGCTCCAGCTTAGAATCGCAGCTGCCATACCCTGTGTCGATCATGACAGGCGTTAAGATGGAGGAGGATAGTGGTACACGCCCAACATTCGCGACCGATGTACTCAAGCTTTGGAGACATACAGGTATCGGCATCGACATCGGCATCGGATGTGACAGCAACGCCATTCCCTGACCTTCGATCGCGAGGGGTTGGGGTGCAGGCCACGTTGTGAGGTATATAGCGGATGAGCGGGCCGAGCGGCGCTTCAGCCTCACAGCCATACAACCATACATTGTAGCGGTGGCATCAATGTGTGAAAATGATCAAGGAAATGCTCTCTGTCCCTGAGAGAAACGTACAATTCCACAGCAAGGTGAGATCATCAAATAGACACATAAACCGGCGTTCGTCTGCGCCCACCCACTCCTCAAAACCAAACGCTTTCCGAAGACCTCGCCGTTGTTGACTTTCGTCTAGAGGTTGCAAAAACATAATGGCGGGGTCTGGCGAGTATGACACAAAGGAGAAAGTATCGAAATTGTTTGATGCTGAGTAGGTTCATGGAACTTCTCCCTCGCTCCACCACCATGCTGACGGTCGACAGTCCCGAATTCGCAAAGGTCGCCTGCCACCGTCGGAGGTGCAAAGCTGATAGCTAACACAGCAGCAGTATGTCGAAGAGAACCCAATGCAGCTTCCACCGGTCGAGAATTTGGTTGGCATGCGCATGATGCGAAAACAGATGGAGGAATGGATGAACGATCGGTATACCTCCTCTACCCAGCAAATTAGTATGCGCGATGGATACAAGAACGACATTCGCGTCTTCATGCCGAAGGAGACACCGGTGAGCGGCGCGCCGCTAGTTGTGCTGGTGCACGCCGGAGGTTTTGCGATGGGCACCACACGCCAGCTCTCGCCATTTGCGCAGGGTATCTCGACATTGCATGGCGCAGTGGTAGTCAACGTCACCCATCGCTTTGCACCGGAACATGTATTCCCCGCTGCAGCGCAGGATGTGTGGGACGTCTTGCAATGGCTCGGGACGAACGCTGCATCGCTGGGTGCAACAGTCGAGGCTGGTTTTGTCCTTGGTGGAGTATCATCCGGAGCAAACCTAGCCTCTGTGACGGCGCAAAGGGCGGTCGCAGAGAGGACGTCTCCAGCGCTAACTGGAGTCTGGATGTGCATGCCATGTGTGCTGGACGAGAAGATCGTGCCTGCAGAATACGCCGATGTCTTCTTCTCCCGGGAACAAGCTGCCGATGCCACGCTCGTAGATACTCAGAACCTCTACAGTGTGATCGATGCATCCAAACCCGATATCCGGTCGGAAGACTGGTCGCCTTTCAACTTCTCTGAGCCGCATAAGGGAATGCCTCCGTGTTACATCCAAGTCAGCGGAGCTGATCCTATGAGAGACGACGGGCTCATCTATGAGCGTGCACTTAGAGCCGCAGGCGTACAAACCAGACTGGATATTTACCCAGGGGTACCGCATTGGCACTTTGGTTTCTTCCCGAGCCTGCAAGCTTCCCAGAAAGCCAATGCTGATGCGGTCAGAGGCGTCGGCTGGCTGTTGGGCAAGACTGTGGGTCAAGACGACGTTCTTGGTGGGATGGGTCCTCCGATTTGATCGCGGTGGTGTCCAAACTGAACAGGTCTGTCTTTCGAGATGGTCAAGAGTTGAGGGTACTCGGGACGGCAGATAATCGTCGGGGGAGCTCATGAACTTCGGGCAGCATGTTGCAGTATATAGGAGCAAGACTAGGCCCGCTGAATACCTGTGTGGCGCTTAACAATAGGTAATATGATACTCACTTCACTTGAGACAGATGTACACTCCATTGCATATTGCAGCATTTGGAAAATGTGTCCGTTCAATTCTGCATCGGTCCTAGCGCGTAAACAAGGCTTACTAAGATGATATTGCGCAATATTCGCGTCTCATGCCTAGTCTCCTAGCTACTCCCATCAACCGCACCGTCACTATGTTGTTCCACTGCTATGCATTGCCTTGCGTGCTTCCAGCAGCCTGTCCGTGCCGAAACCTTCATACACTCGGACGAGCTCTAAGCCAGCCTCAACCAGGATGTGAGCAAACTCCGCCTCAGACCTTTCTTTGCCGCCCATGTTCATCATCGACATATCCATACAGATGATCGGTAGGTCGCCCTCGCTAATCCTGGCAGGCACCATCATCTCCGAGATCAGAATCTTGGTGTCCGAAGCTGCGGCCGCTGCCAGATGCCTCAAAATCTCGATGCATTTGGTGTCGGAATAGTCATGCAAAACTCGACGCATGTAGTACGCTCTCGCGCCTGGATAGACAGTTTTAGTGGAAGAACAAGGGATATTGCCAAATCACAAACTTGCCTTTGATGGGTTGCTCCTCGAACATGTTGTGGACCATTGTTCTGACCCCTCGTGGAAGGATGTTGGAATGTTGGGCCTGCTTTATCGGGCTCTGAAGATCTTGCAGAACGAACTTTTCCGGGGACGTTTGCAGATCGGCGCTGGAAGCCATAATGGCGCTCAAAGTACGCCCGGTGCCTCCGCCCACATCCACAAGTACATCTCGATCTTCGTCAGTGGCGAGGGAGCCAAAGTCGAAGAAGCCAGTTGGAGGGAACTTCTTATCCATCGTTGACAGTGCCATCTGGAACATATCCAACCCGCCGCTCTCTGCCATGATCTCCCAAACAGTCTTGCCATCTTGGCCTCGACTCCAAGTGAAAGGGTTGTAAGACTGGTCGTCGGGTTCGGTGACCGATTTGCGCTCAGCCAGGTATTGGTGGAAACGCCCTAGACCAGAGAAGCAGTCATCGTACGTCATCTGGAACAGCATCCCTGGCCCGAGGACTGCAGCGTAGGCACGCGAGAGCCTGGTATGAGCGTAGTTGCCGGAGCCATCCTGCTGGATGAACTGCTGAGCGACAAGCACCCGGAGAAGACGTTGTAGTAGCGAGTTCTGGACTCCGCTTTGTCGTGCAAGATGCTCGAGCGAGATCGTGCCGGTTGAAGGCATTCGCTGCAGTACTCCAAGGTGCATCGTGGTGCGCAGCGCCATCAGCATGTAAGAGTTGGCGATCTGGGTCCATGTGAAGTGCAGCGGCGAAGAGACTCCAAGCATGATCTGTCTGGCTTTCTGAAGAATCTCATCGCGTTCCGGTCCCGCCTCGCCGGATGGGAGGGTCTTGAACTTCGAGCATATGCTTGAGAGGTCGGACGCTATGCTTGCAAGTTCGTCGGTGTCCATTGCCACGGTTGTTGCATTCACTGCGAGGTGCTCCTCGCAAGACTAAGTGGTATTATGGAGGGCAGAGAATGTAGCCTCTCAGAAGCATATCGTATCTTTGCATTCTTATAGGGCAGCACCGCTTGTGACAGCCCTCGGTGCACCTCGGAGCCGCACTCGCTCATGCGCTAGATCCCCTTATTGAAGCGAAGCGACACGAGGCTACCACGCATGCCCCAGTGGGCAAAGAAACAGCGAGTGCGCAATTGATGTTCACCGCTTGCGACAAGATCTTTTACAGTGTTTATGACCTATCAGGTTCTACCCGAGCTGACACAAACAACCAGTCATTCCTTCGAAGCCTGCAAGCACAACAGTTTGTGACTTAAGTCACCCTCAAAATCATTGCGTACACTACGGATCCTCAAACGCAAGCCAGCTCTGGTTGCGCTGCAACACCTCCGCCACAAGAGCAGGCTCATCCTCACCCGGCAGATTCTGAGACATTTTTACGCCCTTCAGAGATATGAACCACGACAAATACCGATAACTGCGCCGCAAACTACTTAGCTTCTCCACCGCAGGCATCTCCGTACCGGGTTCCAGAGGCACAAGCTCATCTCGAATGTATATGGTCTCCCAACATCGAAGTTTCCACCCTGCGCCGTCAATGTACGACAGTTGCGAGACGGAGCGACACCAGGTCGTGAGTTCGTACTCGCCACCGCCGTGCTCGAAGCAGTTGATAATTTGGTCGATCGAGACTGCGAGTGCCCTTGATCCTTGGACGTCGATCTCGACAGGGTCGATTGGTCGGTTGATCTTGAGTCCAGGCGGAGTGGTCATCATCGAAACATTCATAAGGCCGTCGATGTTGCCCTTGAAGCTAAACGACGTCAGTGACGCTCTAATGCGGTTGATCAGGTTTCGGTCCTTACGCTGCGACTTGGATACGTGTTGCAGACGGGTCTGGATGATAGCAATTGCGCAACTTTTGCCATTGCCGCGAATCCCGGTAGTATCGCTCTTGCTTCAAAAGTCGGGTGATCTGGAAGTGGTCCAATGCTTGTCGGTCGATAGCACCCTGTCGAGTAGTAGTACCTTCAGTGATGTGGTGATTGACGACATTATCGTCCGTCTTGGACAGCGTCTTCTTCGACCCATGTCCTTGGTAGTCGATTCTGGCGAAGAGCTTGTAATAGAGCGAGATCAACAGCATCCCAATGCCTTCCAGTCCGAAGAATCCAGCCATTACTTTGAATACGAGAGCGGTGGTTTGCGATAGTAACTGTGACAGACAATTGACGAACAAGAACGCATACGTTTCGTAGAAGGAGCAATCTGAGATGCAAGCTTGTTGTTATATGGAGAAAATAAAGGTAGGGAGCAGTGGGTAGCGTGGAAGAGGTGTGGACAATCACGAGATGCGGCTTACGATTGGTTGCCGGGCATCCTTCGTCCGCTTCAGAGCCGACACTGGTCGCAACCGCGAGAGCCTACGCCTTTCGCTATTGTTTGATACGTAGACTAACTATCTCGTGATGTGGACGTGAGTGAGACAATGAGGTATACAGTCTGTATACGTCGACTGGGTTCTTTGTCTCGTAGCCGACTATCATGCCGTCGTCGGTACCACCGCGCGGTTCCCGAATGGTAACATCCGACATACCCAACAAGCCGTAGATACGGTCTCGGGGATCACTTGATTCGGCACGTGTGGCTCGGTTGAGAAGGTCCAATATGTCGTTATTCTTGCGTCGGAGCCCTGCATGCAATCTGGCCACTATGGTAGAATCTTCATAGGGACCTCCTTTATAATGCCCAACCCGTCCGCTGTCCCAGAAAAGGGACCACCCAACTTCGAAATCGCCGCAACGCACTCTGCGCTTGTGCGCAAAACACACCTCCTGCTTCACCCAGATCCTGCGGAACCATAAGCGTTCTGCAATGGAGCGGATAGCGTCGAGAAGAAATGCCGTGTCATGGCCACAGTCGTACGCGATCCCTTTCACTCCAAGGGGGCAATCGGTAAGGTGGTGGAAAAGCTCCCCAGAACCGTCTGCATGCTCGCCGAGCCAGACTCGCACGGTGTTGGCTCTCTAGTAGATGCGCGCCATCTTCTGCACCTGCAGTGACCGCTCGGATTTGTTGTGTTGATTGATACATAGCGCATCCACCCAGAGATATACTGGCCGGGTCAGGCTTCGCAATCGCCTCAGTGCATTGAATAGATTCTCGGTAACGCAGTAAGAATGGCCGTTGATTGATATTGGATGGCAGAAGTCTGCAAGGTATCTACGCGTTGTTACTACCAGGGTGCCAGACGAGGCTGCGTATGAGCACAGCCACGGCGCCGTGCCGAAGGCCGCCTGATGCTAGCTCACGTTTGTGGCTTCGTATGGACATCATGACTGGCGGTCTCTGCGTACAGGCAGGGAGGCTCTGTTGATGTCGAGTGTGGGGAAGAACAGGCCTGGAGGTGGCTCGGTGGGAGGTGCTACAGTGGGTAATTTGGTAAGGCACGATAAGCTGACAAGGGCTCGGAACGCGAGCCGCACGTGACCGTGAATCTTCAATCTTCGAGAGCTCCTCAAGTCTACGCCAAGACACCGACATCGACAGTTCGACACACAGTCTTCAACCAAACGGAAAACGACCCACAAAGCACGCGCTCCCACACAGCGACGAAGCGCCCTCGATCACCCACAGCAACCATCTCACACGAATCGCCAGCATGCCGAAATTCTTCTGCGACTACTGCGACGTCTACCTCACCCACGACTCCATGAGCGTGCGCAAAGCCCACAACAGCGGGCGCAACCACCTCCGCAACGTCGTCGACTACTACCAGCAAATCGGACACGAGAAGGCTCAATCAGTCATCGACAGTATCACCAATTCGTACACTGCTGAGGGTCAGGCGGCGCCGCCGGGGATGGGCATGGGAATGGGAATGGGAATGATGGGTGGAGCGCCTGGGATGGGTCCGCCGGGTATGATGGGTGGGCCACCTGGAATGGGAGGGCCGCCGGGGGGGATGCCTGGTAAGTTGATTCGATGTGGTGGAGAGTGGGCAGGCGGTGATAGAGGGGAGGATGTGAGCTAATGAGATGATGTGTAGGGATGCCGCCTATGCCTTTTGGAAGAGGGATGCCTGCTTTGCCACCAGGTATCTACATTCCTCTACCTCTACCTACATTCACACTGTACTCACACAATGTCTAGGCTTCCCACCGCCACCTCAAGGATTTCCACCGGGAATGGCCCCAGGACCAAATGGCATGCCACCCATGCCTTTCCCACCGCCAACTCCACACGGTACTGCTGGATCGCCTCCTGGAGGCATGCCATTCCCGCCGCCGAACATGCCGTTCCCGCCGAACATGGCACCGCCGAGTTTCAGCCCGCCGCCGGGGATGGGTAATGGGCCGCCTCCGGGAATGGGGAGACAGGAGTCGAGGTAAATGAGACTCGCTGATGTTACCGGTTACGACGAACTGTCTCAGTGAACTGCGGCAAGGGTTCAGAGTTCGACTGGCTAAGTAACATAGTTGGATGGATTGCTATTAGCGAGGCGTTGTGGCGTCAAGACAGGTGTGTAATGTATGTTCTTAAGTGTGTCACTTGCGCTTTGCTCTTGCTAAGGCTGTGCTTCGCTCATAGGCTATCGTTAGAACAGAGACACGATGGCTACAACGTCTCATTCGAGTGCGGTTGCTGTTCTCGGCAAGACATCGTTGTCTGAGACAGTCCGAGTTGAACCGAAGGACATCATATATGGGGCAGAAGACCATCTCACAGCCCACATACCTCTCAAAAACAAGCAACAACTCCTCATAGTGGTCTCCCGGCTCCAGATAATAACAACAGAACGCAAACATACGCCTAGTATTTCTCCATCCGTACCAAACAGAATGACATCCAGCGCAGCTCAACAATCTACCGCCAGCACGAACGCCGTTAGCAGCAGCCCTGCCGGCATCCAGACCAGGCATACTTACATCATGCGGGCCTCCATGATGTCAGTGCTGCAAATGGATCTGGACCATTTCAGGAAAGAAATCAATAACAGACTAGACGACCTCCAACGAGTCAACCAAAGGCTGATCGAGCGCGAAGAAAAGGTGCTGCAGACGACTTCCAGGGCCGAGTCGAACAGTCTGAGAGGTCAGCTTCGCGAAGTAGAGCGGACCTTGGAGACCTTGGTATTCAAGATACAGCAACTGAGCAGACGGGAAGCACCACAGAAGATCGCCGCTGTCGTGCAGGACAGTGAGATGCCAGTGTGTCCGATCTGTACTGAGCCGGTTACGAATGCTGAGGCCTACGCCTTGCGGGCATGTCTTCTGCAGCGAGCACTTGCGTGAGTGGCTTGATGGTCATGATACATGTCCTACTTGCCGCCGGAATGTGAGGCAGGATGACCTAAGGCTGATTGACCAGGAGGTTGCGGTGGCGGAAGGTGTGGCGTAGATGGTGTGCAGCAGAGATGAGCAGGGCTTGCACGAAACGATGGCGCGGTCAGGAACTCGGAGTGGGTGCTGGAGTCGAGATCAGGGGAGCGCGGTGGCGGTATTGAGTGCAGCATCGAGACAGTGTGTGAGGCTACAGCCGTGGGATGTCACAAGTGTAGAGGTCTTGGAAGTTGTCACTTGCTGGTTCACACGGTACATGTCACAGATGTGCCACGGCAGATTGGCTCTATTTGACCGCTGGAAGACGTGCGGTCTCACTGCTACACTATCTCGAACCTGGGTGGAAATTCAACCTTCATAAATCGCCGCTTCATAAACAGCTTCTGTCGCACGACACTGTGCCTGCAACACAAGACAGCCAACACCGTTCTGGCGACTGACAGAGTTGCGACGACAGCGCGATGTCCTTAACGCTTTAGGACCGGCTAAGTGCATGAGCGTGTGCAGAAGGCTGGCTGCATACACATATTGCTGCCTGCCCTCGTTCGTTCGTTTGAAGGACTGGCACTTGTCACTTTCTTGATCTTCCAACCGTGACACCAGCTTACGAATCGATACAATACTCGCACTCAAAGTGAACTGACATCGCAGGTCCTTCACCAGAATCTCATCAGCTACCAGCATCACCATGTCTTTCCGCAGCATCGGAAAACCCGTCTCCCTCTGGGAACCCTAGGAAGTCT
This sequence comes from Neocatenulostroma microsporum, assembly GCA_022814695.1. Classification (NCBI taxonomy): domain Eukaryota; kingdom Fungi; phylum Ascomycota; class Dothideomycetes; order Mycosphaerellales; family Teratosphaeriaceae; genus Neocatenulostroma; species Neocatenulostroma microsporum. The sequence goes on from JAKLLW010000021.1 coordinate 78,599, forward strand.
TCCGCCTTCCTGCCAAACCGGAAGCTGGCGTACCGTTTCCATGCCTAGTCGGAGTTGGCGATCCGGAAGGAGCATGTACCAAATACCCTACGAAGCCGGAGACCATCTTACTACAGAAAGAGCATGATCGTTTGGCAGTCCTCGACCCGCGAGCAGTGACCAAAGATGGCATCAGGACCTTCGTCAAGTGCATGCTTTGTTACAAACACAAGGAGGTTAATATCGTTTCCTTTTGGGAGGAACTATGGGCACGGCTGCAGAAGTACATCGAGTCTCTGGACGGTCAGGGCGGTATGGCTGCACTCTTGGCAGGGTCTTCAACGTCCAATCAGCGTCTGATTGAGGAGACGCCACATGTGGAAGCTGCGGCAGGGTAAGTGTACGATCATGCGTAACATTGTTCTACTGCGTCCATACCTTCTGACGAAGTGATGACAGGGTTAATACTGCCCCCGGTATGACAAGCAGCTCCAGTGTCGCCGAGACCAGCACAGCTGTGCGTCCACACATCTTTCCAACTAGCTATGACCTCAGTCTTCAACGAATGACCCGCCCAGTCGACTTCAAGGGTGTGTACATACCAGACACCTCGTTCAATACACCACTCGTGTATCTGCTTCGCGAAGCCGACCAACACCAACCCCAGAAAATCAAGCCGTATGCGCTCTACGAACGATGCTGGCAGACATTCATCGCCGGCGACCGCATCTGCAAAGCAGAGTTCTACACCAATGCGAACTTCAATTTCATCGATCAGCTCAATCTCATCTTTGAGGGCGTCACAGCCATTAGTCAACCCAAAGAAACCACATGCGACACTTTCGAGAACTTCTTCCTAGACATGATCCGCACAACAGCACCAGTCAACCAACTCGAAGCTGCGTCGTACGCAGAGAAGCAAGACGGCGTGCGCGTCTACGAGCATGGAAAGGCCGTGCTGGGGTGTGAGCGTGAGCGATGGGGTCCATGGCTGCACTCCTGGGCCAAGCGAGCTTCCTTCGTCGACCGCGAGGCAGCATTACCAATCGTGCTGCTCGTCCGCAGCGTGATAGCGAAGATGGAGCAGTCTTTAAAGCCGGCTGACTTTGCACTCCCGCCGTTGGACCGCTATCTAAGTGATATCGAGGAGGTCGAGGATCATACGGCGGCAGAATGTGTTGAAGGTGTGCTTGAGGAACTTGAGGAGATCGAGGACTGAGATGATGCAGCTGGCATGAGTGGTTCTTCGAGGGGAGGAACAACATCCGGCGTAGCAGTCACGCGGTGGTCGCAGCTGCGAGATAGGAGTTTTGTACGAGAAGAAGGTGCTCTTGGGCTTTGTCAAGGTCTACCACTAGTACCCCCACCGTACGACGACGGCCAATGTCACCGTAGAAACCATGTATCTCGATGTGGGAGAACACGGTTCGAAAACAGTTGTTCCTGCCAATCGCAGCCCAGACTATACCAACACAAGGACTGTACAAAGACACGAGGCCGAGATAGACCATTATAAGGCCAGCGCTCTCTCGCTCCTATGCTACACGTAATCAACCCCACCGCGGCGGAATACAAGGCCGTGAAAGCTTTTATCTATCGGAAATGCCAGCCAGCAGCGAGATGAAGCTGGACGGAGTCGAAAGTCAGTGCAGCAGCGTCTCCGACACTGACATCGCACTCCAGCACAGGTATGCAGCGGCAGAACACCCAAATGAGCCATCCTCCAGACGGATGTCTCGTATCGTGGTGACCGACATGAAGTCCAACGTCTCATCTAGTTTGTCACCTCACCGAGACCGTGGCTGGGTAAGACTCTGGCGTTTGAAGGTACAAGCTGTAGTCGAATGGTCTCACGCTCATACGGTACCCGCTGCAGGAGAGTCTCATCTTTGGAGGAAGTTCAAGACGATGACTTACCGCAGACCAAGACAAGGTGTCTCAAACGTCACCTAGCTACTTCTTATAGATAGGCAAGTGCAGTCATTCCACTGTTCCTCTTTCCAGCAAGAATCGTACTTAACATCCAAGACCATACAGCCTTCCGCCAACTACAACAATACCGAACGCCGGACTATAAATAATGGAGGCACATAGGACAGAGATCAATCACGATGTTCTGGCTCTGGTAGGGGATGTTGAAAGGCTGCACATCGATGCGAAAGCAGTACAGCGCGAAAGGAAGAGCCCGATATGTCGTATTTGTACTCAGAAGACCGAAGTTCCAGAGGCTACGCCTTGTGGACATGTGTTCTGTCATGTGTGCTTGCAATGGTGATAAGAGAGGAGTACGGAATGCCCTACCTGTCGACGAAATGTGAGGGCGGACGATGGAGTGCAGGTCGATGATGAGGTTGTGGCAAGGCAAAAGCTGGGATACCAGGACCACGGGTGTAGATAAGGAGGCTGGCGTTCTCACCTCAAGAGCAGGATTATTGATCAAAAGAACGGCGCTGTCGGATTTCGGTTGAGGTCTGCTTGAGCGCTGAGCGCCTGGACGTCGACATCAGCACCTGCAGCCGCAGAAGTGTCAGGGAATCTTGACAGTCTCCTTTCGATCTCGCGATGATTTTGCAGCTATACAGGTCGCTCGGAAGTCAAGGAAGAGGTGCGATCGTGGGAGCAGGAGCCGCAACGTTCATTATCACCGACCGTCACAGTACGCAGTGAGGGCTTTTATGGAGGCACGGTGCCTACATTCACTGGAACTCAAGGTGCTTGATCATTGGCAGCAACAACCACGAGCGAGCCACCATATCGCCTGCCACTTTCTCTGCACCGATTTCTCTGCATCCTCCAAACACCATTTGACGACCCTCCGCTCTACTGCGCCAAGTCTTGCCCATCACCGACCAGCTCCAAATAACCAGCAGTCAAAGAAACACAACATGAGCCCGCCAACCTGTAACCGCCACACCGCTTGTGTAGCAGCCGCCAAATCAAAAATAGCAGACCAGCCGTGCACTCACGGCTTGGAGAGCTATCAACATGCACTCTTCGAAGCGGTCAAACACCAAGGCCAGAGAAGCCTCGTCTACCGAGATCTCTTCGCCAGCAGCCTTACACCTACTCCAACAGATTCTGACCAACATGCCATCACCGACGATGACTTTGAACAACTGGCCCAACATGTCCGCGAAGCTAACGAGGCTATGAATTGCCTGACCGCCGAGCTCGAGAAGAAGATACTAGCGCTCTCCAATGGTGTGAAGCCAAAGGTGTGCCCGATATGCAAGAACGGAATGGAGAGGCCAGAAGCGACTCCTTGTGGGCACGTCTTCTGTGGAGAGTGCTTGGGAATCTGGTTGAGGGATAATGAGGACTGTCCAAGTTGTCGAAGGAATGTCAGGGTGGCGAGCGTGTGAGAAGAACGTTGTGCTTACACTTGTGTGCAAAGCCAGGTGCAAGACAGCAGTAGCCGTAGAGACAACACAAAGTGCCATGAACCATATCGCGCAAAACGAATGATGTACAGTATAGTACGAGCTCTAACAATAAGCATCAAGAGCCAAAGCTCTACCATCCCAGCCAAGACAACCAATCCAAGCATCCGGCAAAAGCTGGGCAGCCAACGCACATACAAACACCCGTTTCCCCTGCTCCTACTCCCAACAACTACCCAAGCATATCTCCCCTCGAATCCGATCGCTTCGTCTTCTCATCTTCCTCTTCCGACGTAGTCTCCGCCTCATATCTCGCCGCATCAAACCTCTCCTCCCCATCGTCTACCGCAGGAGCAGCCCCTTGCTGTTGAAGACCCTGCAATCTACCCGCCTGCGCCATCCTCTCCGCATCCGTCATCACCTGCTGCTCGGATGCAGTTCCCTGGGCAGGAAGCTGGTTGCTAGCTTCCAGGCGAGCTTGACGATGAGGAGACCACTGCGTGGAGTTGACGCGGCTCTCGTCCGGGACAAGCTTGTCGTCTCCGGTTCCCCAGGAGGGATTGCTACCCTCGCCATCGGAGCTTGGCTCGTACTGAGCTTGGGAGGGCGTATTGGATGGCGCATCACCTTCGCCTCGTACCTCGCGGCCAAGTATGTCGTCCTCTCGAGCTGCAATGGGCCGATTTGAGGGCTCAGAGGCGGCAGAGGATGTGGGAGAAGGTTTCAAGCCCTTGCTGATAATGTCTGCGAGATTTTGGGTTGCTTTTGCTGTCTCAGAGGAACCCTGGCCGTTGTCGTTGACAAGAGGATCATCGACGTGTGAGTAAGGCTTGAGAGGGCGGTTATCGTTTGTATCGGCGGCGCCGTCGGTTCCCTGAGGGGTCAACGAACCGTTCGTAGGTTTGTTGGAGCCACTGCTGGGTCGGGGACCTTGATCTTGACCAGCAGGCGGCAATGGTTGTCTGGGTGCGGCGGGTATCGGTACAGCCCGTGCATGGCGCTTGAGGCATTTGCTGAGGAAGACTTCCACCTTGCGTAGCGGCTTCTGGTTTTGCCGCCCGAAGCAATTTTTGTTGTGTCCATCATCGCGCCTACAGAACCCACAGCGCTTGGCGATTCGGTATGGGCAGTCCTCGTCGTGCACGTGGGTCCAGCCTTTGCAGCCATGGCACGCTGGGATCTCGTATCCTCCTAGTGGATGGCGAGATGAGTTCTGTCGCACCACGGGGCAGTATGGTGAGTGATAGTTCGTTCCACCGCAGCCGCTACATATTTGTGTGGCCGACGGACCAGCGTTTGGTGGGTTTGATGATGATTGCGGAAGACCAATTCGAGGTCGTGGCGGGTTGGCTGGATGTTCCGAGAACGGCTTTCCATCGGCGTGTTTTCCTGGTGCACGGCAACCCCATCCTGCATTCTTACTCCAAAGCTTTCCACACAGGTCGCAAGTGTCGCTGTCATTCCCCGCCAAATCATACTCGAGCCGCGCGTCCTTCGCGAACTGCTTGCCATTCGAGGGTCTTGGCTGAGCTTGGGCCCTAGGAGCACCATTTGATGATCCGTTCGCAGTAGGTTCAATCGCGCGCTGCTTGCCCTTCGAACGTCTCGGCTGGCCCTCTGGCAAAGGAGCGCGTGGAGCGGGCGAGATTTCGTCGTCACGTTCGTCGCCATGTGCACGAGCACGGAACATGGATCGGTTCGAATCCCAAGTCAAACCCTCGTCAGCGCCATCTCGCTGCGGCACATCATGCTCCCTCCGTCTAGCTCGTTGCCGACCGTATTGTCGCTCATCGTACGCAGACCCGATCCGACCATTCCACCTATCGCTAGCATCATCCGCCGTTATCTCATCATTGGCCTCAACAGCGTGCTGCACCATGGATGCGTAGACCGTGAAATCATTTTGCCCGCCGGCACCATTTCCGCAGTCGTCCTCGTCAACAACGCCATCGAGATGTATCTTGCCTCCGCCAGGCAGCGCAATGGGCCACTTCGCCTTGGCACCGGAAGGACTCTTCGGTACGTCGAGATACTGCTGGCTGTTTGTACCGTCCTTGAGCCGTATCGATGGGCCATCATCCGTAATGCCATCAAGCTGCAACTTGTCTCCGCCGGCTCCGCCAGGCACACTCTTTGGTACATCGAGTAATTGCCCGCAATTGGTATTGTCCTTGAAGGAGGTCTCAGAGCCGTCATCGTCCAGATCCGCACCAGAGTCGACTCCAGCATCACCATAGCCCGCTCCACGTAGTTCCTTCACAAGCGACGACGGATCCACAGGACCGCTCAGATCACCATCGAAGGAGCTCGAGAACGAAACGCGCGGGGTTGGCGGCACCACAGCACCACGCTCCCAATCCTCATTCATCCTCTTCGCCTTACCCTTACCCTTGTCAAGGCTGTTCATCACGCCAAGAGCATCCTTCCCAGGATTGACATCTTCCCAATCCTCGTCACTATCCTTTTGCTTGCTGGACCCACTGTCCCGCGGTTGATGATTGGGATGGCTTGGCTCCTCGATCCTGATCTTGCGTGGACGAGGCGGCTGGTCGTCGTCTTCACCATCTGCGTCGTCTGCATCGTCTGCGCCGTCTGCGCCGTCTGCGCCATCGGGCTGCATATTCTGCATCGCATGTCCATCATTCTCCGGATCCGGCTTCTAGCAGGGGCAGCATGAGCAGCATGGTCTAAAAGCAGCAGTGATGTTAGCAATGCAAGCCAGCCAGTCCAGTCAGTAGCCAATCGGCTTCGTGTTCGTGTGAGTGATGAAAGTGTGCCGTGTTGTGACGTGATCTGGTGAGAGACATTATATCTATGCACAATTATACACCGCTTTCTCCATCTCCATCAACCAAAAACAATGAGTGCAGGCAGGGTATATGAAAGTGTATCAGGGCAAGCAGGGGCAAGGATGGGTGAGGATCCCTACGCAAACTTATCCTTCAACCTCTTCAAGAACCCCTTCTTCTTCCCACTCCCGCCCGCGTCTGGGCTTCCGCCCGCACCGCCCGCACTCTCATTAGAATCTTTCTTGCCAAAGAAACTAGCTCTCTTGTTGTTCGGCGGAGCGTTTTCTCTGTTGCCGGTCCTTGGGGTGCCGATGGGCTTGCCAGCCGCCGCCGTAGCTGCTGCTTGAGCGCCTCCCGATGGGGTTGATTGGGCGGGTGCGGAAGAGCTGGCGACACCGGTGCTAACTTGTGGCGCTGACTGCTGTTCAGATTCCATAGCGGCAGCGCGGGCAGCGTCGCCTGGGCTCTTAGTCATGGGCGAGACGTCGCGGCTTTGGCCTTGCGATTGCGCTTGCGCGGCTAGGTGATTGACGTTGTCGGCTGTTGGCGAGGTCGGTGGGAGAGCTGGCTCGCCCGCTGGAGCATTGAGCTCTTTCGATCCTTCGATGGGAGTGGAGGTGGGTTTGCTGTCGTCCAAGCTCAGGGCAGCAACGCCGGCTGTAGGGTCGCCGAGCTGAGGCGCGCCCGAAGCCGAAGGTGTCGATTCAATAGGAGCAGTAGCGTTGTCGACACCCGTAGTAACCTGCGGCGCGGTCTGCTGTGACGTAGCAAGAGGTGCGGCATCAGTGGTAGCGAGAGGAGCACTCTCACTCAAAGCAGCAGCATGCCCAGCCTCAGGCGCAGGCTCGCCTTGCGCTGTAGACTCCGGGACCTTCGACATAAGCTCGTTCTCCACTTGGCTCTTCTCCTGCACAGCTTCGGGGCTGGCGGCGGCCTCTGGGTCGACATGAGCTTCCTTCTGCGAAGCGAGAACTTCTTCCGGGACGGCCGACCCAGCAGCAGCGGCGACAGGTGCCGACTCGCCAGTAGCAGTAGACTCGGGCACCTTCGACATAAGCTCATTCTCCATCGCACTCTTCTCCTGCACGGCCTCCGGGCTCCCAGCAGCCTCAGGGTCGACCTGAGCTTCCTTCTGACTCGTAGTGACTTCTTGCGGAACCGAACTCTTAGGCTTAAGCTCATTGCCAGCATCCGACGGAACCCGGATACCCTCACCCACCGCCGTCTGCTGCGGAATGCTCGACTCACCGCCAGGGACAGCGCTGGCTGGGCGGTCGCGAGCTGATGCAGCCTCGTTAGACGAGCCCTTGTTGTTCATGTTGTTGATACTCTCCTGCACGCTCGCGGGTAAATAAGAGACAGGGTCCTTGCCAGTAGACTCCGTGACCTTATCTCTCGTAGCAAACGCCACGCCTGCCGCTGCTGCACCTGCTGCACCGACGCCGGCGGCCGCCATACCGTACATACCGCCGTTGCTCGACTGGTTCGCGGCTTTCTCGTTGGACTCGCTGGTAGCAGGCGCTTCAGGGACCTTGCTGTGCAGCTCGTTCTCGACTTCGTCTTTCTCCTGCACAGCGCGCGGGCTGGCGGAAGCCTCAGGGTCCACGGCGGCTTCGTGTTGGCTCTCGGTGACGATCGGCGGCGGGCTGTGCTGTTGCTCGAGTGGCTGCATGCCGGCCAT
>JAKLLW010000022.1:0-85833 GCA_022814695.1 Neocatenulostroma microsporum
CTAGCTAGGCAGTTGTCCATCATGTTCTCGCAGATCTGGTGCAGCTCTTGCTTGGCTGCGATCCCTCTTCGCACGAACTCGACGACTGCTTGTGAGGACTGGCAATCCCAGATACCTGCGCAAAGTCAGTAAGAAAGTCAGCATCCGGAACTAGAGTACTTGGACATACCATCGCATGCAACGACCAAGAACTCATCGTCGTCGCTGATGTCGTGTACTGTCACCTCCGGGAAGGCGGTGACAATCTGCTGCTCCGGCGGTAGGTCTGCACTCTTCTTGAACTCAAAGTCGCCAATGGCTCGGCTGAGTGCAAGGTTGCCGTTGACTCTGCCGAAGTCGACGAAGCCGCCTGCCGCGCAGATACGTGCTTTCTCGCCTTCATTTTGTGGCTTGTGGTCGAACGATAGGGGCTTGGCGCGGCCTTTTATGCCGAGCACAGTTCTCGAGTCACCAGCGTTGCCCTACTGCAGTTAGCATACCACCAACGTAGCACTTCTGCTTGCGAAGTACGTACGACGTAGATTTTGTCATGTGTCATGATGGCCACTGAGGACGTGCATCCAGACACTTCTTCCTCGTACTTCGGGTCTGGCAGGCACGTTTGTCAGCATACCATCGTCGCGTATACGCACTCTCTGTGTCATGCATACCACTGAGTATCGCCCGATCTATGGCCAAAAACCCATCCTTCAGCGCTTGTTCGAAGTCCTTGTTCTTGAACGCTTCTTGTTTTGCAATAATCTTGTGCAGGTGCTCGCCGGTGTACAGCGCAACCTTGTCACCACCGTGCCCATCGTATACACCGAAGTAGGACACCCGCACGTCCACGTCGGCCGGTTTCAGCTCCTCGTCGCCTTCGAGCGCTTGCAGGTCGAGCACGGCGGCGTGGGCATCCTCCATGCTTATCCTCCACCCTTGCATGGCGCTGACGCCGAAAACGACGCGGTCATCTTGTCCTTCGTCGGAGTGCTACAGAGACGCACGTATCAGCATTGTTCCAAGTAGTGTCTGCCATGTTCCCAAACATTGTGGTCTCGCTCTTGCAGCGCGCTCGGATTAGTCACAGGCCGCGGCCTTGTCGCACACAAAGGAATATCCTGCGCCTACCTTTTCCACAACCGGCTCGGAGAGTGTCTGCCCCATATTGCTCTATCGCCGTTGAGGCCAAGGAAGACAGGGTTGGCGACGTTGCCAAAGGCGGTATGTATGCGGGCTGGCGAGCGAAAAGGTGGGGTCGTCAGAGACTGGAGGAAGGCGAGGATTGGGCGTGAGGGAATTTGTACAGAGCCGGTTGCAAGCGTGAACGTGTCATACACTTCGTGAGTCGTAGCCTGAGTCTGATGTTGCGTTTAGCAAGTGAAGTAAATACAGGTGAAGTGAGGCAGAAAGAGCTGGTTGGTCGCGTGTATGCGAAGCAGTTGACTTTGCAACTGTGAGATGACGTTGGAGGCCCGGCCTCAGGCGACCAGGCCGCATTGGGACTTAGCGAGAACGCCTTTCGATCTGCGAGCCTAGACTAAACACTGCACTACATTCACCCACCACACCGTACAATCAACACAACAAAGATGAGATTGACTCGAGAAAGCATGTATGCTGCTAGGAGAGCTTGAACGTCGTTGAGCGCATGACTAGATTTCCATCATACCACCCAGGCCATCCACCCAGCTGCGAAACCTGCCATTAGCACGCCTTCGGTGTCCTGCCCTGCCCCGATACCATAATGCATCAATGGAAATCAGCCTCGCCTTCGAACCCATGACGAAAGGTTATCTAGCCCAGGACCTCTCAACTGTCAAGCGCCGCATACATCAATCAATGTCCCAGGATGAGAGTGGTTCTCTTGATGCTTGTCTGAGCACTCTCGATAGCAAAGCCGACCTTTTGGCGCCGAGAACCGCTTGATCGCAGCTGCTGTACTGTACTGCCTTATTTCCATCGGTCATCCAGTTGGATCAACGCCTTGTGCTGTTCATGCAACACCTTCTCGAACCGCTTCCAGGGCACATCCCGCATTCGCGCCAACCGCATGCAGGCTGACACAATACACCGCATGGCGTTCTTAGATGACTCTTTCGCCACCATGCTCATCGCGTCTTTGGTTGTATGCACATACTCCAGCCACTCGACGAAGTTGGGCCAGTTAGGTACCGGTTGCCTTATGGTGAAGCGCACTTCTGGCTTGTCCTTGATGACATGGCGTTCACGTAAGTGAGCGATCTTCTTGTCCAACCAACGAGTTGCAGAATGGTTGAAGTCTTGGTTCTCGACGGTGAAAACATTCTCGCTATAGAAGATCCCGAGCGCTTCAGCACGTCTAAAAGCATTAGGTATAAGGGTTAGCGGATATCCCGAAAGGTCTTAGGGGACTCTTGACGGCCTCCGAAGGTTCTTTCCCTCGGTATACGTACATCTGTGTGCAGACGCGGAGCAACTCCGGTTCATGAAGCCCGGTGCGTGTGACCGGGACCGGGACCTTTCTCTCTCCGACGACGGCGTGGCGATAGATGCGGTTGCGAAGCTCTGGCGGTAGACCCATGAGTCGCGATCTCATCGTGGTAGAGTCGGACATTGTTGTTTTCAATATGGCCAGGCGCTGGCTGATGATGTGGAAGGGTGCAGGTGTGATTGGAGCCGACGATGAAGAATACGAGAACTGAGGATGAGCTAGTGAGAGAAGGATACTTCGGCAACCGGTAGCTGCCGCTCCCGACGCAAACAGAAGGCACCAACGCAGGGCCCAGATCCCAAAGATGAAGTTCACATTCACTACTTCTGCAAGCCTAGACTAAATAAGCCCCTACAAAACCACTTGCAAGTGATCGTGGAATCAAGACGAGATGAATTGGAGGACACATACACGCTTAGAGACCCATGGACGATACGACGGAAGTGACAGAGCGCTTGATGAAACTTGAATGAGCATACCCAGCCGTGAAGCTCCTTCCTTGGTATAGTACTTCCGCGTTGTCCTGCCCAAGGCCTCCATGCCATATGATGATACGGGATTCGCTTCGCCTCGTAATTCATCCGGACCGGAAGCCTTTCGTGCGCACCCACATCTTGTATCCAGTCCAGCCGTCCCCGACTCCGTCATGCCACTAAGTGGATGACTCCGCCGATGGTTCGTAGAGTCTCTCCGAAGGCAAGCTCGAGCCCCGGCCCATTTAGAAACATGTCATCTCCAACAGTCATCCAGCCGAATCAAAGCCTGGTGATGCAACTCCAACACCCGTTCGAAGCGTTCCCACGGCACGTCTCCCATGTCTAGAGCCAATCGCGAGCACGCTTCCAGTATGAGAGCATGAGCAGTCGTAGTGTCCTCGAGTGCGCCCACAATCATGATTGTCTCTTTCGCGTGAGCATGCCTCAGCCATCGGGCGAAATTGCGCCAATGCGGTTGTGGGTCGGAGATGGAAAAAGTACAGGTAGGTGCTTGCTTGATTACGCGTTGTTGGTACAGATGTCTGAGCTTAGCTGTCCAGCGTACGGACACCGAAGGATCGTAGTCGTGATTGTCCACTGCGAATGTGTTTTCGCCGTAGAAGATGCCGAGAGCTTCTTTCCTGGTCTGTTTGGATGCGAGCAGGAGATCGGGTTCTTGGATGCCGGAAGAGCTCACGTTGATCTGCTGGCTGCTAACGACTGCGAATCTGTAGATACGATTTCGTAGCTCTGGCGGCAGACTCATCAAGTCCATTGTAGCCGAATCAGACATCTTCGTTTCGCAGCTGACAAGCTCTGTCAGTCATCCGTGATCGGATGGAATTGGCTGTATGGTGTTGGCGGGCGCAGGGATGATTCGAGAAGGTGCAAGTGCTGAGAATCGTGAGAACAAGAAAGAGTAAAAAATCATCCACAGCACTCGGCAGTTGCCGCACTGGTATGCATGCGGAAGGCACCAGTTCACTACTGACCATTCACCAGTTCCAAATGTCCTGCTTCGACATATTCTCCCTTCTCTTGTCCTCAAAAGAGTCTCAGTGAGAGAACAACTGTCGACCTAACCAGAGGATGCTGAAGTATTCGGGAGTACTGCGTATAATTACCCGCCGGCCAGCTTCGTAGAGCGTGAAGTGCTCCAACCTCGACACGATGACAAAGGCGGCGAGAAGCCTACACAGGAGCTTGTAACAGTGCTGATGTCTGGACTGTGTCCTCTGATAAATCTCAAATCATCCGAGGGCTTGGTGGACATATCAGTGGCTTGACGAGCTCTTGCAATCTTGAAGATATTGAGATCGGCAACGAAGTACTCGCCCACCTTCGTTGCAGCAACGCATGTCGCAGAGCAGGCCGAAGGCCGCATATGACAGTTCGCGATCGTGTCGCTTCGCAGAGATCTCTTAAAGGCGGAGATAATGGCTCAAAGGACCGGCTGAACCGGTGTATCTTAGTTGTTGACACCAGTCGCCCGGTTGACGCCGATCGTCCTTGACCCTTGGCATGGTACTCTTTAATTGTTAGCTCTCGCAGGAGTGGATACTCATTCAAGGTAGGAAACGTATATCGAGGACCGGCGGCATTTCTTTGAAATGCATTCTCCTAAGATCTTTTGGTATTCGAAATCGCACCGCGCCGGCACCAGGCCAGGCCTGCGCTCTTTGAGCGCAGTCGAGCTCTATGAAAAGAGTCTCGGCTTGCGTCGCAAGCGCACGGGGTCTTGTATCAACGCCACATGTGCCGTAACGTTCCTTGTCCCTACCAAGAGAGTCAGTGCCATTGGCCTGGTACTCGCAGGTCGAGCTATCCAGCTGCAATCTGCGGACCTGAAAATGGTTTATGAGGAATTGCGGTGCCTTCGCCGACGCTCCCCAAGAGTAAGACGGAAGTTTGGTCACATTGAGAGGCTGGACCCTCAAACCCACCGCTCATGGTAGCTTACGTACAACCCCAATATCCTTGGGAATGTACAGCGGCCTGTCATCAGTTATTCGCGTTGTGTCGCCCCGTGGATTACTTTATGTCGTGGATAATCGGAAGTGAGACGGCGGTCCGATTGAGTATATCGTGTCTCTCACAACGATCTCGAGATCGCACACGTCTTTGTACACTCCCTGCCATACCTGGGTATCATACACACGCACCCCTAACCTCTCAGGGATGCACAGCGGCCCCTCCACGAGCTTCTTGCCCTTGCCTGGTCGCGGGGATACTCTCACTGACCTCCTGCAACTCCTCCTGCTGCTGCGGCTCCTCCGTCTCCATCCCCTCTGTCTCCGTACCCGTATACGCTGAGCCTTGTAATTGCTTAAGCGCAACGGTCTCCTTCTCTGCCCATCGCTTCCAGTTCTCGTACTGTTGGTCTTCGAGTTTCATGCCAATCTCAAGAGGTCCAGGGCCGAAGAAAGCGCCAGTCGAGAGAGCTTCCTCTCGAGCCACGCGGGTCTCGGTTTCCCTGTGATGGCGGAAGCGGTAGTGTTCTTTTCGGGCGCGGTCGTAAGCTGTGCTTGGGGGAAGGCCGGTGGACATTAGGTAGGCTTGTCGTTGGACGACACTGTACCCTGCGTTAGCTCGCTGTCCTACGCTGTATGCTGTGAAGCTTGAATACGTACGCTTCACCATCAATAGGCCTCGCAGCCTGTATCCGCATCTTCTGATCCCACACCTTAGCCTCATCGACACCCTTCTCATTATAAAACTCCCCAGCCCTTGGCCGATTGATGCCATAATCAAGTGGTAGACTCCAATCCCACTTCTCCTGATCCCTGCCATCGTTCTCCAGCACTACTCTCGGTCTCGCAAGCTCCCAGGGGTGGTCGTTGAAGTATTCCCATCGTAACCGGTCTTCTTCGTACTGTAATCGTAGAGGTTTGAACAGTCGCGATGCTTTCTTGCCGCCTGGTTTTTGGGAGCGTTGCATGGGCGGTCGCGTGAGGCGTTCGGAGGGCGGGACGGAAGACATTATGTTGTACCATGGTGGGGGGATGGATATGCGTTTGTTCTGGAGCAGTTGCGAGGCGTAGGTGTGCACTCTTTGGGCGGAGAGGTCGTAGCGGCCCATCGTGGGCGAGGGGTGGGCGGTATTTCCCTATAGTACGAGATGGGAGGGACGACAGTGTCGAGGGCGAGTCAGTAGTCTCTCGACGAAGCACAGTATAGAAGGTGAAAACTTGAGATGGGTTGATCAATGTCAATGGTGTACATTCGTCTCGTCTCACTCCCGCGGCGAAACATCGCTTGGCACTCGAGCTCCCAATCTGCAGGAGAGCTCCATCTTTCCAGGTACAAGGCACACGACAGCATTGCCCATCACTGGAAGGACGAGCGATGCTACAGAAGTGCTGATGGAGCTGCGATCACCATGCTACGTACCATATGTCCCTGCCGAACTCTACTCTGCGAATATGGGCTGCCAGTCTCGCCTCGAAGGCCGCATTATGCTCCGCCATGACCTACGACCTCTACCAATTGCAGAAAGCCAGAAGCAAGGACGGTGCTATGAGATTGGCGGTCAGCGATGACAAGAGAAGGCAACTGCGAGCGGGCGCGAAAAGGAAAGAGAATAGGTCACTGGAGGACGTCTTCATCGAGTCGTTGGTTGCAGCGGGCTCGTGTAGACAGCATCAGGTTGCTAGGAGACCCAATGGCTGGGCAAGATGCAAGAAAGAGGGTGCTGAAAGTGTGCGGAGTCAGCGAAGACCGGCACAGCTTGCGACAGCACGACACCTCTCAACCACCACCCGCAGACCACAGGCCGCAGCAGCTCTGCCAGCACTCGAAGACACCTCACGCGAGGACTACAAGCCAGCAGTGTTACCAAGGACCGAAGAGGTCACACGAGAAGAAATGAACGAGCTGGTAAACACATACAACTCTCCGGCCGACCTCTGGGATAATCCCGAACACGCACCACCCGAACACTACCCCCTCGCTCCACGCATAGTCATCCCAGCGGAGAAGGAAGACAGACCGCCCTACGCTCCTCGCACCATCCTGCATCCTGAAGATGACGAGCACGCGGCGGACATCCACCTCTTACGCCGCCTTCTCAAGCGTGACCCAGGCCGCGTCTCTCATACCAAGCTTTGGGATACGTTCATGAGTCTCCGCTCGCCGCGACTAAGGTACATAGCCGACGACGATGTTCGAAGAGCCTTCCGGCACCTAAGCTGGGTAGAGTTCCGCACAGCCGAGAACATGCCACGGTACTTCACCCTGCTTGAAGAGTGTCTTGCAGAGGGCATACCGATCAAGTCCGAAGATTGGAACACAGCTATAGCCTTCGCCGGCCGCTGGGTACGGAATGTCACGACGAAAGAGGTGAAAGGCGCGGTGGAGACATGGATGCGTATGGAGCGAGCTGGAGTAGAAGCGGATAACGTCACCTTCAACATCCTCTTCGATGTCGCGGTCAAGGCGGGCCGGTTTGCATTGGCGGATACGATCTTCGGCGAGCTGAAGAGCAGAGGGATGCCATTGAACAGGTACTTCAGGACGAGCATGATCTACTACGCAGGCATGAAAGGCGATGGTGATGGCGTGAGGCAAGCTTTCCGAGACTTGGTGAATGCGGGCGAGATAGTGGATACAGCAATCATGAACTGCGTTATCCTCTCCCTTGTCCGAGCAGGCGAGCCAGCAGCGGCCGAAAACGTGTTGGCAAAGATGAAGAGGCTTTACGAACAGAAAGTCGGCTTAGACGCGCCCAGGACTTGGAAAGCGAACAAGGAGATCGGGCAACTGCTTCACAAGACTGCCAAGCGTCTACGTAGGGAGCGAAAAGAGCACGAAGCCTCTTTCTTCGGCGGCCAAGTCCCGGCAAGTGTGGATGAGAGGAGAGAGGAAGTGCAGAAGCTTGCTCCCATAGCTCCAGACGCAAGGACATACAGGATTCTCATCCAACATCATGCTTATACTTCTGGGGATATGGACCGCATCAAAGACCTACTCGCGGAGATGAAGGCCAAAGGTTACCACATTCACGGAAGCGTCTACACCCACCTCTTCCGCGGCTTCTGGCAGCATGGCGGATACGCTTACACGGCGTGGAATCGCAAGAGCCTCGAAATGTTCTGGAATGAGTTTGTCACTGCCACTACCGCTTCATCCACCCAGCAGACTACTCCTACCAGCGCCTCCGAGACGGATGCTTTCGAACCAGAGCAAAGCGAAGAGGAGAAAGCCCCCTACTTCACTCTCGGCCTCGCGCACTCAGTGCTGCGAGCTTTCTACAAATGCGCGGGTCGGAAGAAGATGGTTGAGGTTTGGGAGGAGGTGAAAGGGGAGTGGAAGGGAATGAGTGAGGATGAGAGGTTGACGATACAGAAGAGTGTTGATCGTATGGTTGCGGAGGATAGTGTGTATGTTGTGTAGCTTTGTATGTACGTGTAAGGTGAGTGAGCACGTGAGTCGTGTCAGTCTGGCGTAAAGTGGGGCAGCCGCGAACGCGACCTCCAGCTTTCGTGACTTCCATCTTGACATCTTTTCGACACACTCTCTTCACCATTTCCAGCCACTTCTTTCACACCGGGCTCACTGTACGACCTCGTCAAGCGTCATTGAAGTCACGATGCCTGGCCTACCAGCTCGTCGGCTCGACCAGAACGTCGACATCGAGTTCACGCTTCGCAGAGTCTTTGGCAAGAACTCCTTTCGGTCTGACAATCAACGCATGGCACATGCACTTTGAACTGACCCGTGATCAGTCCAGTCCAACGCGAAGTCATCACCGCCTCCCTCGAAGGCCGCGATGTCTTCCTCCAAGCCGCTACCAGCTTTGGCAAGAGCTTGTGCTTCCAACTTCCGGCCGTCGTCGACTATGGTATCACTATCGTTATCTCGCCACTCCTCGCATTAATGAACAATCAACTTGCTGCTATGCAGGCTGCTGGGATAAGAGTGGCGACTATCAACAGCACTACGACGCAGACTGTCAAGCAAGCCATCATTGACGATCTGAAGAGCGGTCATCCGAGGACGAGGCTGCTGTATGTGACGCCTGAGTACTGTACCCTAGATCACTTCCGGAGATGTCTGAGGGTGGTGTACGAGCAGAGAGAGTTGGCTCGCGTTGCTGTCGACGAGGCTCACTGTATCTCTGAGTGGGGCCATGACTTTCGGCCCAGCTTCAAGCAGCTCTCGTTCTTCAAGACGGAGTTTCCGGATGTGCCTATGATCTGCTGTACGGCTACCGCTACGCAGCGTGTGAGAGACGACATCATGAACACTCTAGCTCTGGATCGGCTGAAGTTGAGGAGCTTCACTATGACGACGCATCGGCCGAACTTGCACTACGAGGTACGCTTCAAGACCGACGAGGAGGACCACTACGACGACTTCCTCTCCTGGCTCAAAACGGTCCACTCGAAGCGGGCAAGCGACAAGAAGCGAGCAGCAGAGCTCGCGGCGAGAGGTGAGCGAGTCGACAATGTCTCTGGGATCATCTATACGCTGTACCGGAAGGACACCGAAGCCCTCGCAGCTCGGCTGAGGAGCGACGGCATTGGTGCGAAAGCATACCACGCCGGCCTCACGACCGAGCAGAAGGAAAACCATCTCGCTGGATGGGTGGCTAACAAGGAGGGCTACGATGTCATTGTCGCTACTACGGCTTTCGGTATGGGTATTGACAAGGAGAACGTTAGGTTCGTCATTCATTGGCAGATCCCGAAGTCGTTTGAGGGTTTCTACCAGGAAGCTGGGCGGGCTGGCAGAGATGGGAAGGCTTCGATATGCATTCTGTACTACAGCCGCGAGGACCGTGATCGAGCTGCGTTCATGCAGTCGAGAGATCAGGAGCGAAGCAACAACTCGAATGGCGCTGGGTCCAAGGGCAGAGAGGCTACGATCAATCGCGCCAGAAGTTTGCAAGCGTTGATCGGGTATTGCGAGAGTGTGACTGCTTGCAGGCACAAGCTCATCGCGGAGTACTTCGGTGATACTACGATGCCGAAGTGCGACTGGGCTTGCGACTGGCATAAGGGTGCCGCGGGGTTAGCCAGGCGTAAGGATAAGCAGCTGGCTAGCGAAGAATGGTGTGCCACGCAGAGGCAGACGGGCGGGTACAGCGGCTACGACGAGTACGACTGAGCACTTCGCCTTCGAGCGCTTTGTCGATGAATGTGTCACGGGGACATGGAGGAACGGCTATGATGGGTTTCGGTTTGCTGAGGTATCTTTAGCGCGGCGCTTCGGAGTTCTGTGTCTATCATAGCTAGCTGCCTAGCTTGCTTGCCTGTGGTCGATCAATGAAAGTTATCGAGTCGGCTTTCCACGTGCTTGTTAAGGTGCTTTGCCGGCCTCCAGTTACCCATCGAAATGAACAGCCAGGCGGTGAGCAGGCCCATCATCTCGCACATGAAGTAGAAAGCTGCGCCGTAGTACTTCACGATCGGGATCGCCATAAGTAGGCTCTGCTCCATCGTCAGCTCTCGTCCACATCTTACCACTGCGGACGTATTGTGCTTACCCTCGCCTGTATCAAATCTTCCTGCGAATCAATCAAGTACTTCTTCCCATCCTTCCCATCCTTCCTGAGATGGAAATGTATTCTCATCTCCACAGCCGGCACGAAGAACATCCTCATACCCCATATCTCCGGCCTCTGTATCAACCCAACGTAAAGGTGAAGTGTCCGCTCATCGAGAGCCACATGTTGGATCTCAAAGCTCGTTTTGGGGATGATGCCGCGGTAGAAGAGGTATATGCCAATGATCCGACGTCTTGAGTCCTGACCGGCTGGTACGTAGCAGAGGGGGTGGAGGAAAGTTGAGTCGGTTGTGAAGTAGTGCTCGAAGGCTGTGATTTGAGAGTCTGCGCTTTCTGCGCCGGCGCAGCGGTTTATGGCGGCTCCGATCTCTTGTATTGGGTCATCCATCGTTTCTGCGGATTGATGAGCGGGTGGGAACTGTCAGGAAGACGTGTGGAAGCCATTGTTGAGTTATGCATGTGAAAGATAGGAAGACGGCGGCTTTCACATGCGAATGTTTCTCAACTGCAGGTGCGGAGCTCCGGTATCTCCGACGCCGAGCAATTCATCAGTATGCACGAAGGCAGCAGCAAAGCCTGTTGACAGAAGGCCATGCCGCTCCGTGCTCATGATCGCAAGTCATTCTTGATCTACGAACGCCCTATACAACTGCGTAATATCGTTAATTTGCTCGGAGAATCTGTGTGAACTTGGTTGGAGAACTTGTCGGAATGCGTTCGAGTGTCTCCGAAAGCTGTAGTGGCCGCAATGGACCTGGCGACGAATACAATAGCTACAGTCCTGTCTGGGATAGAAGGGAAACGGCATCAAGCTCCAATGTCAGTTATGTGTTCTTTCGTTACTATCCTACACGCAGTACACGCAGTCAAGATGGGCGACTAGTCTCATCTGTCCATCTCAACCACTTCTTCCGTTTGACCACTGTGCCTATCTGCAGCTGAATCGGCCTCTCGCAGCAGCTGAACGCGTTTATCAGCTTGGAGAGGTCCGTGGGACTGGGTTGTAAGCCGCATCCACCACCTCGAAGATCTGGTCGTCCGTGAGCTCCACCTCCACCTGTCGCTCCACGCCGTCCTCGTACGGCTCCGTACCCGGCAAAGCGATCTGCCAGTTGATCGTGACGTTCGCGCCGTCGCACTTGAGAGCAAGGCGGTAGAAGATCTCGTAGACATCGCCCTGCTCCGATTCTTTGAGCTCGAAGCCCAGGGCCTCAAGATCTGGTCTGAAAGCGATGGGTGTAAAGGGTTAGCAGACGTCTCGAAAATCATGCGGCCGTCTCAGAGGTCTGAGACAGCGCCCAAAGAAGCTACCCATCAGTATACGTACAGAGTCATGCTGAGAGGCTTGCCCCACGGCTCAAAACCAGGCTTGGGCTTGCCAGTGTGGATGTTGGGGCCGCCGTCGAGCATTGGGGAGCCCGGAAGGACGTCATCTTCAGTCCAGTAGACCTGCACAGTGAGCTCCCTGTCATCTGGATCGTCAGGGTCGACGTAGTACTGAGACCACTTCATGCTCGTAATCGGCTTGCCGGGCATCTTGTACTCGCCTTTCGGTAGGATGGGTGTCCACCTAAGGAGCGATGGGTATAAGGGTCAGCGAATGTCTCACAAAGTCTGAAGTGCTTTCAGATGTCTGAAATGGCCTCCCGGGGGCTCTGTCCATCAGATACGTACCGCTCAGAGACGATCTTGATCTTAGGGTCGTAGGAGTCTTTCTCGACTACGTTCCAGTTCGGTTGTGCGATGCGGCCGCACTTCCGGTCATTGGCCATAGTCTCGCCTGGCTGGTACGTGGCATCGCGGTGTGCAGGGTTCTTGGCGTCCCATGTCTTGACTTGGCCGATACCGAAGGCTTCCTTAGAAGGCAGACCGCGCTCCTGGATGTCATTGTACCGATACTGCGCGCCGCGCGACACATGTTGATAGCTGTGTATAGGTGTCAGCATCCCAGGAGTGTCAAGAGCGCAATAGGCATACGTACGCTCCTACCACATCTGAAGCCTGGCCAAGGACTTTGAGAGTCCCGCCATAGCGCTTCTTAATTCGGTCGAGCAGGTACTCAGATCTGCCAAAGCCTCCAGGTATAATCATGGTCTGTCGTCCAATACGTTAGCTTCAATCCGCTCAATGGCACGGGAATGGACACTCGGAACTTACTTTCGTGCGCTCCGTCATCTGTGTGTCGATACACTCGAACAGTTGCTGAATCACTGGCTCAAAGAAGCCGACGATGTCCTTGCTGTAAGCGCAGTCAGTTGCTGTACAGTGTACTGGAAGGCAATACGTGCGCACCTCTCGATCATCTTATCCCAGGATGGTCGCGTGGCACTTTGAGGTCCCCGGATGGTGACGAAGCATGGATCGGCCTCAGGGACGCAGAATTCTTCCTTGTGGGCATTGAAGGCTTTACTGGCCTGCTTCAGGCAAGCGGTCGGGGTCAGACCGAGCTGTGAGCAGAGGTCGTCGAAATCCTTCACGCCTGAGAGAGCCTTGGCTTCTGCCTGCAGCCATTTCAGAAAGTTCTGATTGACGAACTCCGACCCGCAAAGAGCGCCTGTAAACGGCGTCAGTACACTGGCGGCAACCAGAATAGGGGATCGACTCACCCTCAGGCCTTCCAATCGTGCGCAGACCGACCCTCGCCCCTGTGTTGCTGCTGCTTCTATACGCATAGCTCACGAAGTCGCCCGTTCCACCACCCACATCGGCAATCAGCAGCACGTCACCCTCCGTAAGCTGCTCCGGCAACGCGTCTTTCACACTGTATGTATAGAAAGCGGCAGCGCACTGCGGCTCGTACACAAGCTCCACATGCTGGATGCTGCCAACCTTCTTGGCGGCGGCGGTCATTCTTCGGTTCGCAGGCGATCTCCACATTTGGGGGACACTTAAGAAGAGCTCTAGTGGCATAGCATCGATCTGTTCCGCCGAGAACTCCTTCGCGGTTGTGTAGTGATGCTTGACGTAGTCCCTGATCGCGTCGACGATCTTTCCGAAGTGAGTAGTGAGCAGCTCGTCGACGGTGCGGTCACCGAGCTGCTCTTGCACACGTAACGCGATTGGGGACGTCTCGTGGCCCTTGTAGAGCAACAGCTTCCACAGCTCGATGATATCTTCTAGCTTAATCTGCTTGCTCTGCAGTGCGCGGTCAACATCGCGTCCCCAGAAGAAATCGCCGTCCTCATTCCAAGCAACCTGCTGGGGTGCAAAGTAACCACGCCCGGAGAAATGGACGTTGTGTACACTAGCCGGCAATGGCTCCTCGCCTCTGAAGATTCGGAAGGTCGCTGTGAGCGTCTTGGTGCCATAGTCCGTAGCAACGCGTAGCCTCGGTGGCGGCTTGTCACTCGCATTACTGCCCTCGCGCTTTCCGACCGCCGCTTGCTGGAGGTGCGCGGTAGTGGTTGGGGTCAGCGACGCCGATGATGAGCGTGGTGTCTTCGAGATGCCGCCTCGACCAGGGCGCTGACCTGGCAGAGTGGGCCGTGAACGTCTTGCAGTTCCCACAGCCATTATTGCGACGATATGCTGCTTCGAGGTGCTTGTGTAGTGTGCAATAGTAGGTGATGTGGATGAAGAAGGATGCGGGATAGGAGGTGTTGAAGGCCCACAGCGTCGTAAATGTAAGCGTTGCAGATTCCAGTCTGAAAAGGTGAAAGCTGTGAAGTGAGCGCGTTCGTTTGTTTACGTGACGTCGTTGCTAGTAAGTCAGTTCTGGCAACGCCAAGGCTGGATGCACCGTCACTTCACGCAGCTTCCATCAACTTTCTCCTTTTAGTTGGTGACCTTTCCCACAATCGCATTACATTGACAACTTCGCACTCCTCGCAGACGCCAAGGCCAGCTGACATGGATGACCATCGAGCGCGAGCTATCAGGCTCGCTGTCGAGGAGATCGACCGGCATCTTGGCGATTATGACACGACGGAGAAGCAGCATACGATGCTTGCAGCGCTTATCGAGGAACACGACCTGATGGACCGGCCACGTTATTTGCAAGGACAGACAATCCAGCTCGTCGTGAAGCGATACGACAACATTATCAACACGGTAGCAAACTCTCACTCGCGTCCAGGTTCCAGCTCTAGGGGCAGGAAAGACCTTTTTCATCAAGGCAGCGCTATGGTCGCTCGCGAGTACCTCCAACAGGCCGGCTTTAACAGGACAGTCGTTGCCGACAGCTTCAGTGCCAGCGAGCCAGACCCAATTCCGGCAATGCGAGCTGAGACTGAGCCGCCCCAACAGCGCTTGAAGTCCTTCGAAGGTCCACCTTCTGCACCATCGGCGGTCTCTGCACCCAATCTCGAGCTGTCAGCACCAACGCCATCTCCGATAACGATTCCAGACGATGAGGTGGCTGAAGGCCGCGTGCATCCCCGGAAAAGGCAGAGAACCAGTGAGGAAAGTTACAGAGAGGTCGATGAGAGCCGCGAACAGCCTCAAAAGAGGCAGAGAGCCGGCGAGGAGAGTTACAGAGAGGTTGCCTCTAGCGCCAGTGCTCGCGAACCGGTACCAAAGGCCGCTCAGGCCTCTCCAGGAACAGTCGTAAAGACGGCGATGGTGAAAACGCCTGCGGTGAAGACACCGGTGGTGAAGACGCCGGTGGTCATGAGCCAGTCATCCCCTGTTCCGACTCTAGCCGACAAACTCGTAAAAGTCAGCGTAGACAGCATCAGCAAGGACATAGGAACGATATGGACACTCATCCAACACACCGCTCGCAGTGTCCTTCACGGCAACGTGGACGCCGACGCAAAGGCAGCATGGATGTCGGAGCCACATGATGAGCTGCAAAGCCTCTACCAGAGGCTATTCGGGCCGATTTGGAAACCGCGCTACTTTGCGATTGCCAGAGCAACGCCGATCAGCCGCAAGGACGCGCTTGAAGCGTGTTTGGCTGCGGCCATCTTCGATTATGGTTTCGACAAGCAATTACCGTGGCCTGGTCCGCAGCAGACGATGGCGAAGCTCGGGGAGGATGCGCACTTCATGGATCGTGTCCTGAAAGGTTTCGGTAAGTAGTATACGGAGGGCGATGGAGCATCAACTGACCGTTACTGCAGGTGGGAAGATCGACGTTGAGACCCTTGTTTGGCAGGCTGCAAGACTGAAAGCCGAAGACCCCGTTATCCGGAAGGAGGCGATCAACAGAGAAGCTGAGAAGGTGGCCGAGACGATCATGCTTGTGCTAGACCCAGAGATCAATACTTTAGGAGTCACGACAGCTGATACCTCGCGGCAACGCACAGCTGACGTGGCGCGCATCGTGGGTAAGGTTTTGCTGCTAAAGGACCGTCTGCGTGCCGCACCGGACTACTATGAGTACAAGTGGATCAGAAGCGGCGCTGAGCTGTATCGCCCATGGATGGAGGAGATTAACGAGAGCGAAGGGAGACAGCAGGTCACGTGGTGCGTAAGTCCTATGGTGCGAGTCAAGGCAACCAAGGATGCTCAGTGGAAGGTCGCATGCCCTGCCAAAGTCTTCACGGTACCGTGGCCGGAGTGATGAAGCAGAAAGACTACCGGAGGGCGTCCACGGCAGACGAGCATTGCCACTGAGTCGAGAGGCGTATCAGCGTTTCGCTAGCTGCTTTCCGGAAGGGATGGGATGAGGAGAAGAGCACATGGTAATCATCGATAGGCAAAGTAGTGCAACTGAAGTGTATCATGTGGCTGCGAGTAGGTATTTGTGGCGAGCTGCGGTCGTGCGCAAGTAGTATCTTCAGTATCCAGCTCATGTGAAGTCTGAAAAGCGCCCCTGCCAAGCCCGCATTTCAGGCTGCATCTCGACCGTTGGCTGTGCTCCACACCGCAACGGCTGCCATTGAAACATTGAGCAACCCTCGAGATGGCGTAGATGCATGTGACTTGTCGTCGGCTTTACTGCTTGACGAACAGACTTCCTACCTATTTCACTCAAAGAGCGCTAACACAGCGTACATTTTCCGCCATGGCGCCCACAGGTACACTCAATACCGCCCTGCCAGCTCCGATCAACCGTTGACATGCGTACTAGGAACAACCAACAAACCGCGCCCAATAGTCGTCTCCGGCCCTTCAGGCGCAGGCAAGTCCACCCTCCTCAAGCGCCTCTTCGATCAGTATCCCGACCGCTTCGGCTTCTCGGTCTCGCATACCACCCGCAGCCCACGACCAGGCGAGGAGGATGGCAAGGCGTACCATTTCACCACGAAGGACCACTTTCAGACCATGGTGAATGATAAGGCCTTCATTGAGCATGCGAAGTTTGGGAGCAACTTCTATGGCACGAGCATACAGGCTGTGAAGAACGTCGCGGACGAGGGCAAGACTTGCATACTAGACATCGAGATGGAAGGTGTCAAGCAGGTCAAGAAGACGGATCTGAACGCTCGCTTCCTGTTTCTACAACCGCCTTCTGTCGAGATACTTGAGAAGAGGTTACGAGGACGTGGTACGGACAAGGAAGAGGACATACAGAACCGACTTGCCCAAGCGGAGAAGGAGATCGAGTTCTCGAAGACTGGCGTGCACGATCAGATCATCATCAACGACGACCTGGAGCAGGCTTGGAAGGAGTTCAGAGCGTTCTGTGTGCCTGACGAGTCATGAAGCATGCAGGTGGACGATACTGGACTGGTGATCATCATGCTTCGGTGGTTTCAGCATGCATCAGTGATTATGAGTAAGCTCGAGCGGCCGACCGGTCGCTCAAAGGATGCGATACGACAGTGTTGTGCGAGCAGAGATAGCTTGCCAATACGACGAATGCTGTGCCTCTCAACTTCAATACCTCAGGCCCATCCATGCGTGCTTAACACTAGCCCAGTGCCAGTAGATGCAGGCGAGGGAGCATACGTTGCTGGTTCGGCCATGCCATCACCTGCTTTGTTCGCCTCGTAATGAGCGCGTCATTGGCGCCATGATGGATCGGTATGCGAGGTCTTCCACGGGATGGACTAAGGGTGGCGTTGGACGCCTGTATTCGGTTATGAGTGCTGTTGGTGGGGACTGGCAGTGGAATCGTGGCTGTGTCTGATAGTAGTTCAAATAGAGTATACGGATGGAGCAACGGATGTGAGTAAAGGCAAGATCACCTTCTTTCTTTTGTAGCCGGTGGCCACGTGAATGCGAGAGCTTATTGCATGAGTCATGGCGAAGAGCTTCGCTCCTTCCAGTCTCATGGACACATCCGCACTTTTCAACTTTCTTTTCACCATCACGCAGACCAAACCGAAACATCTCAGCGCCACCTCCAAGCACAATGACGACTAATGCAGAGCCGAGATGCCATCTGCTTGAGCTACCACCAGAGCTACGCAATCGCATCTACCGCATGGTCATGCAAGACGATGAACGTGTCATTGTGCACACCACCGGCTACGAGCGACCTGGCATCCTTTCTACGTGCCACCTAATCCGCAGTGAGGCTCTAGCACTTTTCTACAGCGAGAACAGCTTCTATCTGCTGGTTCGCAACTACGACGATACAGCAGCCCACCGCTTCCGCTCCTCCCTCCCGAAACTTCCAAAGAACGGGAAACAACGACAGTTACCAAAAGTGACATTCAGTCCGAACTTCAACGTCAGCCGCAGCTGGGAGAACCTACTGCTGTGGCTCGAGCATTACCACGCCCAGACAACCTTCTCGTTGTTCCAGCCGCACACGCTTGCAAAGATGTATAACACCTACCCCGAATTGTGGGTGATCTCTGGCATATTCAAGACGGTGAAGCAGCTAAGGAAGTTGCCATGGAAGGATGTGAGAGCGGTCATTGTGGGTCAGCGGTATGTGCTTGGGCACTTCAGCAAGGGGTGGGCGGCTAGGCGGAGGGCGGGAACTTGATGGCGAACGAAGGCAGCAGAGGTGGAGATTCCGACCGGAAGCTTACTTGGCGCAAGGAAATTGCTGCAAAAAGGACCCTCCCAGACATCGCATCAGAAGACAGATGCGTAGGTGAAACACACAGGCGATGGGATTTGCTTGCTGAAACCGGTTTGTTCACGGATCTGTATCTACCTCAAATTTCTCTGCTCTCTGCTTCCACTTCGTTTCGCGAACGCAGCCTTGCCAACAGCCACCGTAATGCCTTTCAGATTACTGGATCTACCTCCGGAACTACGAAATCGCATCTACAGCTTCGCTGTTGCCGGCGAACCCTATCAAATCAATGTCACCGTTACAGGCTATGAGCGGCCTCCGCTGGCATCAGCATCTCGTCAGCTCCGCGAGGAAACACTAGCCATCTACTATGCTGAGAACCAATTCATGCTGCGTATGCCGAAGTACGACAGCACCCCATGGTATGAGTTCAATATGACCATGCCGCAACTGGAAGCGTGGCCTATCTGCGTCAAACATCTTTGTTACAGGGATCATCCGAACTGGGCCAATCTGCTAGTGTGGCTTGAGCGATATCATAGGGACGAAGTTGGGAGTGTGAGCAGTGCAGTGCGTCAGAAGAACGCTGGGTCGAGACTGGATGTAATTGTAGTCGGTGGGCTATTTGATACCGTTGATGCGCTCATAGATGCGCCATGGGAGCGTGTCAAGGAGGTTGTTATGGTGCAGCGAGCGGTTTTAGAGGCGATCGACAGTCGATGGGGTTTCGATGCTTGATGCTTGATGTGGTCAGTGCGGTCATCTTGCGCTTGAAAGTGAATGAGTCGGCTCACAAATTTACCTTTACCACGTGTCCACAACAGATCCTGCACATCACTTCTTCTTCCGCTCGCACGTATGTCAAGAACCACACGTGGACGATCATGACACAACCCACAACGGCACCTTTCAGACTGCTAGACCTACCACCAGAACTGCGAAACCGCATCTACCGCTTCGCCGTCGGCCTGCCCTCCATTTTCGTCACCACCACAGGTTACAACAGGCCAACACTACTCAAAACATGTCACCAGGTCCGCAGCGAGGCTCTAGCCATCGTCTACGAGGAGAACAAGTTCGTCTACTGGATGCCTCGCTACGACAGCACGCCGGCCTACAGGTTCCGCCTTACGCTACCTGAGCTGAAGAACTGGCCTGTCACGAAGAAGAGTCATCGGTACAGTGACCAGCCGCACTGGCCGAACTTGCTGCTTTGGCTCGAGCGGTATCATGCGGGCTCGCTTGTGGCTGTGAGTGGCGCAGAGGATCAGCGTAAGGCTGGAGGGAAAATGGAGTTGGTCGTTGTTCGTGGGTGGTTTGAGATGGTCAGGAAGCTTAGGAATTTGCCGTGGGCAAGAGTGGAGGAGATAATCCAGGCTCAGCGGCCAGTGCTCGTGGCGCTTGATGGTCGATGGGCGAATAGACCGAGTGAGGAGGACAGGATGGCCTGATGCCATGGTTTGAGACCGCGAGGCTCAAGGAAGTGAAGGTTTACGCCTTGAGAAGCATGCGGGTATGCACTGGGCAGGATCAAGTGGCGTTAGTGGTGCGCTGGTGCAGAGAACACCATCAAGACTCTTGACCCGTCCAATGACTAGCCTCCAGGTGTCAATTGTACCCTACTGAACTGGTCCTCTACTGAGATACGTTAGACTCGTGCGTACGTATCGCCCGCCGGTGCAGGATCATCGGAGACGCCATGTGAGAACTGTGTTTGGCCTTCTAGTACCGGTAGCGTTTCGGAACACGAACCCATTTGGCTCCTTCCCACCTTGTGTCTTCGATGATTTCCAGCTGACAACTCCATCTCCTTCACATCAAGCATGACATCGACCATCATGGGCCTCTTCAGCTTCCTAGATCTGCCGCCGGAGATGCGAAACCAGATCTACCGTCTCGCAACCGTCGACTTGAAGCGGATCCGTATTAGAAGCAAAGGCTACGCAAGACCGGCACTATTATCGACATGTCGTCAAATACGCAACGAGGCCTTAGGAATCTACTACGCCGAGAATCAGTTCATATACTCTATACACATGTACGATAGCACACCAATCTACAGATTCCGCTCTACACTGCCAAGGCTAGAGCGCCGGCCTTCGTTGAAAGGTGGCATATACACCGTAACACCGCACTGGCCAAATCTACTCACGTGGCTCGAGACATATTATAGCGGAGAGGTTCGCAGGGCGGATTCGGCGGAGAACCTTACAGAAGCAGGGGCTGATGATGACTTGGTGGTGGTTGGTGGTCTGTTTTGTACGGTCAAAGCAATGAAGGACTTGCCTTGGCTGTGCGTCAAGAAGGTCATACTGGCGCATCGAGCGTGGTTGGTGGCGATCGACGATGACTGGGGCGCTGGGCCTTAAAGGAGGAGTGAAAGCAATGTGACGAGAGCTTAGGACGTGATGGGGATCGGAGAAAGCGCTTACGGCAGGTACAAGTGGTAGAGAGAAGTTGAGCTGTGTTCTGTAGAATAGCCCGCATATCGTACCCAAAGCGTGCACCGAATCGCTCATCAGACACTGCTTCAGCGAGGCTGAGCTCCCCTCTGCAATAAGCCATCTCATCGTACGAACACCCAAGTGGGCCGTTCGTAGACCTTCATTGCATATGCCATCGTGAGAAGAAGTAATGTAAGCACATAAGCGAACCCGCCAACCCACCGGCAAGCTTTTACACTCGCGGTACCGGGCAGGCAGAATTATGAAAGGCTCGTCGATCTCGGTCGTCTCGGGAATGTGTTTCAGTGCAAGAAGTGTGTTCACTGTACAAGGGTATATGGAGACCATGGTATCATGGAGAAGAAAAGAAGAAGAGGAGGAAGAGATGGAAAGCGCGAAGTTGACATGGAGGAATTTCGTGCGCTAGTGATTGGTTAGTCAGCGGGATGATCCGATTTGCTGAGGACGAAGGGGAGAGGGTGATGAAGTGAATGCTAGTTGGTCACTGATCGGTGAATGCTGCTGTAGCTAGACTGTCGGGCAGCTCTTCGATGTCTCTCCTGTTCTATCGGTCTTATAGCTCGCATATCAGTTCGTCGTGAAAGGCATGCCAAGCCTAAGATCTGAAACACGAAGCTTCGGTTCACGAGGATCTAGCCGGCCCTAGCAACATCTAGAGGCCAGCAATCGATGTCGAGCTCGCAGGTACACTTGGCCTAGACATTGTTTCGTACAGTTGCATTGGAGCGCATTCTGGCCAGTATGTCCGCAGTACAGAACCCGGATCCGACCACCAAGTCAGGTAGGCACGCTTGCTCTTTCTCCGGATCAATCTCATGCTGGCAATCGATCGCAGTGTAACCGAACAGTACATCGCTGACGCGGCAAGCATACAGCGTCGAAGAAAAAGAAGAAGAGCAAGAAGAAGGCCAATGGCAAAACACAAGGCGCTTCCGAGCCTGCCGAATCGAACGGCACCAAGGGCGAGCATGAGGATGACGAGGAAGACGAGGATGAGGGAGCAGAGGCACCCAGGGTATGCAAAGCCGATATAGATCGATCGAAATGGCAATCAGATGCTTATAAGTGTACAGAAGCTGTCTATACCCAACCATGTCCAGAACGAGGATACGCTCCACATGCCTTCTTCACCACCGCAACCATCATCACCCGTAGAACGACGCGAGCCGCCTGCGCGGAATGGGGCACAGCAGCCCCCGGATGAGGCGGAGCAGGACGTTCAGAAGAATTCCGCCGAAGAGGAGGAAGACGAAGCTCTACCAGAAGCACCGGCAGTCTCCTCGGATACAACAGCTCGTCTCGAAACAATGCAGCAGGAGCGGGACAGCCTTCGAGATGAAGTCAGCAACCTACGGCGGAGTCTTGAATCGTTACAAGCACAGCACGGCGACGAGCTCTCAGGCGTACGGGAAGAGCTCGAGCAATCGCAGCAGAGCAGAGAGCACGCCGAGACGCAATATAAGAACTTGCTCGGCAAAGTCAGCACCATCCGCTCGCAGCTTGGAGAGCGGCTGAAGCAGGACGCAGAAGAGCTCGAGCGGGAGAGAGCCAGGATAGAAGAGCTGGAGACGAGCAACACGTCTGCGCAGGAGGAGAATGAGCGCTTGCAGAGCGAGCTGTCAAAGCTTAGCAGCAGGACGGAAGAACAAGAGTCTGAAATAGAGAGCCTACGGAGTCGAACGAACTTGTCGACGAGCAACTGGGCTAAAGAGCGCGATGACATGGTTGCACGGGAAGCGTACATACGGGAAGAGTACGAGGTTGCCAGACAGGCCATGCAGGACTGGGAGATCCTAGCCACTGAAGAGCGCAGCCGGCGTGAAGCGCTCGAAGAGCGATTCGCAGACCTGGAAGACCAGCTCGGTGGATCGCGAGAAGCATACGAGCGAGTCAAGAGCGAAGCAGACACGCAAAGTAGCACCGTGGACGGCTTACAGCGCGCTTTGGGCGATATACAAGAAGAGCGGAAACGCGAGCTTCGTGAACTTGTCGAGCAAAGCCAAGCTCAGCTGGACGAACTCCGCAAGCACGCCAAACTCGCCGAAGACAGCGCAGCCGAACTCAGGCAGCAACTCGAGAGCACGAGGAAAGAGCTCGAGCGCGCCATACCCTTCGAGAGGGAAGTCAAGGAGAAGAACCTCTTGATCGGTAAACTCCGGCACGAAGCCGTGATCCTTAACGACCATCTCACGAAAGCACTACGATTTCTCAAACGAGGCAAGCCAGAAGACAATGTGGACAGACAGCTAGTGACGAACCACTTCCTACACTTCTTGGCATTAGAGCGCGGCGATCCGAAGAAGTTCCAGATCCTCCAGCTCATAGCCGCGTTGTTAGGGTGGGACGAGCAGCAAAAGGAGCAAGCGGGTCTCATGCGCGCTGGGTCTGTCTCGTCTGGTTCTCTTCGACTGCCGGTCAGTCCGTTCCGAAGGGCGGGCTCGACACCTTCTTTGAGCGGCGACTTCGTGCCTGAGTCTCCGGGTGGCGCGAGTAGGGAGAGTTTGGCGGAGCTCTGGTCTGAGTTCTTGGAGCGAGAGGCTGAGGCTGGTGGTGGAGGGAGTCGGAGAGGGAGCGTGGCGAAGAGTGGGAGGAGTGTTAGTATGGCTAGTCAGAGTGCGGTCACGAGTCCGGTTGGGGCGAGAGGGCAGAGTCCGGAGTTCAGGAGGACGGATAGTGTTAGTGCGGGAAGCGGTGGTGGTAGTGGAGGTAATAGTAATCAGGGTGGTGGGAGATAGGAGATGTAGATGTATATGTGCGAATATGATAACATCAAGCGTGCGAATGCTTCCCGCAGAACCTCGACAAGTGTCATGCACGAGCGAGAGTATTGCTGAGAGGGGCTGACATGGGCGCCACAGACTTGTGCGATGTCCCGACGATGATAGGCGAGCGACAGTATTACCTGGAGCCAGTAAGACGCTTGGTGTCCTCCAAGTCTCTTCTGCGAAGGCGTGAGGGACAGCAAGTTGATGCTGCACCGGCAAGGTACGACGTCTCTGAAATAGTACATGAGCGGCGTTAGTAGGCGGAGGCAGTCAGTGGGTTCAGGTGTGAAGATCGTGGCATGGGATAGCAACACTGTGGGTGACTTCCGGCGTGCGTGGCACGATTGGGACTGTGTGCTGATGGTGTCTTGACGGTAGTACGTGAGGTTAGGGGTTCGGGGTGGTGGTAGGTGAGTATGGTGGGTGAGGTTGAGTAGTTGGTGGGGTTGAGCTTGGTAGGTGAGTTTGAGTGGTTGGTGAGGTTGAGGAGCTGGTGAGGTTAAGTAGCTGGTGAGGTCAAGTAGCTGGTGAGGTTGGAATTGATGAGGATGGTCAGTAGGTGAGGATGGGTAGTAGGTGAGGATGGGTAGTAGGTGAGGATGGGTAGTAGGTGAGGATGGTCAGCAGAAGCGACTGTGGGACACCATGCGGTATCCCAATGATAGTATGAGAGCGACGACAGTATGTGGAGGTAGTCAGTGGGTTTTCAATGTGATTTTGGTTTGCTAGAATACAATATGCGCCATGTCCAAACCCCAAACTCCAATCGCGTCAGTCTGAATTGTCTGCCAACATCTCCGTCCCAATAGTCCCCTCATAATAGTCCAAATGCCAACACCTAATACCAACACCATCCCCCAGATCCCTAAACTCCATCCCAACACCTAACACCAGACGCCTCCACAATATCAGTTCTTACCGTTACGCATCGCCCTCTTTCTGGGTGCTCCGGCACGTATCGCCCGCTGGCTGTCGTTCTTTTGTTGGCGGCGCCAGATTCTGTAGGCCGCCGGGTCCATCCCAAGTCGAGAACCCTGGCCAGTCGCTTGAACTCCGCTCCCTACGTTCGCCGGCGCCGTAGGGTTCTGCGGGACGACAGCAGCTACGTTCGGCATTGGTGGCTGCTGTGGGAGCGGTGCAGCACCGCTGTGCATCATCGGCGGCTGCTGGAAGGCCGTCTGGTTGACCGGAGCGGCGTTGTTGTATGCCGGGATATGCATCGGCGGCGGCGGCTGAGCGTATTGACCGACTAGCATCCCGTTCATGCCGGTCATCTGACCTTGGTGGAAAGCCGACGGGTTCGCATACTGGCCATACTGCATGTTGGCCGTCGACTGCTGGAATTGAGTGCCAACAGCAGACATCCCAGGCATAGCCTGTGGATTCTGGAGGCTAGAGCCCGCCAGAGTAGACGGAGCGGCCGGGAAGAGAGTCGCGCCGTCGCTGTCGACGTCCTGGAGGTTTGACATCGGCGGGTCCACTATATCTAGACTCTGCCTGAAGGCGATCTCAAGGGCAATTTGCTCCGGAGTAACTGCGAAATCAGATTCCAGCGACAAATCCACGTATTCAGGGCGCTGGATCGACCACATGCTGCCAAGCCGCAAGCGAGGCTGGCCGTTTTCGGCCTGAACGGCCCTGATGAAGTTGTACTGAGCAGTCCCGTTATCCCAAGAGGGCATACGGTAGGCGTAATCCCGGAGGACGCCTGAAGAAGACATGTCGTCTTGCTTGCTTCTGGAGATCTGGTGAAGTTGAATGTCTTTCGTCTGGCTTCTGTGAGCTTGTGTGTGTCTCGTCTTGGTGAGGTTTCTGGGGCTTCTCAAGAGTTGCTTCGGAAGGCTTTGGTCAACTTCACAAGTAGTCTGTAGTATACGTATGTGAGATGGAAGTGTGCGGGAGAGCGAGACGGTTATACTGTCTGTCCGAACTGTCGACTGTCGTCAAGCAAATTTGCGAGGCTGTGACTCGAGAACGTACACCTGGTTCTAGTATACCAGCGTACCGCAGATGAGATTTGGAGGGTTTTCAAGTGGCAGAGAGCCCTTACCTTTTCACGGCAGTAACATAGCTCGCAGGCTCATGATATTGGTATGAGGAGGCAGCCCTCGACGGGCTCTCCAACCTCATATGCATTACATGTTGATCGGAGCTCATCTGCGTGCGTGGTTGCCATGCGGACTTAGGCGTTGTGTATCTTAGAGTAGAAACGCATATCCAGCTCCAGAAAGCCTTCCCCTGGGTCGGCGAGCACAGCCTCGGCTACATTTGATGAGCGGCATTGAAGTCGCCTTTGACTACATGAAACTGGTATGAGTAGATAGAGCTTCTTCTCCTCATCAATCTCGTGTTTAGTACATGTCGATCGGAGCTCATTTGCGTACAGGAGAGCAATGCGGACATAACGTCGATGCTCCGGACGCACCCCAGGGCCCAGTGGGACGCTACACGCCGACCGTGGGCGTGGGATGACAAGCATCACTATGGAACCCTCTAGATAGGACTGGGGCGGGGCCCAGGGGGTGCGCTTGTCCGTATGCGTCCAGACGGTGTTTGACCAATCAGGTGCGCCTCAGTCTGGTGCCAAGGTGGTCCGAGACCGACAGTGTGTAGAGGGAATAGCACTCCACAGCGAGGACTTGCATTGCTGGGCAGCGACAGCATTGTGGCCACCGAGATACAGATAGTTTAACAGCAAGAGTATCTCTTATCCCCTCTATGTGGTGGCATGATGTGTGGCGGGAGGTCTACTGGGAGCAATCCCGTGCTTGTGTCTTGAGAGGGTCCCCAGGAGCCGGTCCGGACTTTACTGTGGGCTGCAGCTTCTTCTCTCTCTCCTCAACCCACCACCACGAACCGCTCCTGCACTGCAAGCTACCACCTCGAAGTGCAGGTGGGGTCCTCCGATTGTCTGCACTACACCGGCCATGTGCACGTTCCAGACAGATACCGGGCGCATGGGTAGTGGACTTGAGGTGTACTTCCGTGCGGCGATGCGTGGCGGACCGCACGCCACCAAAGCGCACATGATACTGCATACATCCAAGGCGAGCCGCACTCATGACATGGCAATCTGAGCGTTTGGTACAGGACTACGCTGACCTATCTGAGAGTGATATAGTACAGCGCTGCCACCGACCACCCCGCATCAGAGCCACACATCGTCTTGCAGGATATCGTTCCGCTACGTACGGATCGCGGCCATACTGAGATCGTGCGTGGCCATCTGGACAGCCCAATGAACACCACTTCCTGCGGAACAAGACAGAAGTAAGGATGGTGATGCATCGGAAACACAGCACCATCGCGACAAATCTGCCAGAGGCCTGGACCCACGAAGCACCATCCAGATATAGCTGCGCTGATCTGCGGAGTCCCCTTACGACAAGCAAGACAGCCGTACGGCTGCTTACGACCCGTCAGCTTTCGGCAAAGTGCGGCGAAGAGGTTCCATCCATCCGCCAAGAGACCTGTGCTGGAAGCTTGCTACATCGCAGTCCTGGTTAGCGATGCCATAGCCGTGAGCATGGCCATGACGGCTCATATGATGACTCTGGCCCATTGGCGCTGGAATGGACACGAACATCACGGGCCACACATGCTCCCTGGCGATGAAGTAAAAGTCATCATCATGTGGCCTTCCATGAGTTGTACTGCTTGCCTGTTGCCGTGATGGATTGGTCGCAGGATCCAAGGAGCCATGACCCCCAACGGTCTCGGTGGTTTTGGCTGACAAGCCAGTGTGCTTCTTGCACTTTCGAGCGTCGTCCACGGTAGCGATACGTCGAAGCTACCCGCATGAAGCGCAAGGGCGCTAGAGCTCATATTGGCAGCAGTATTGAAGCGCTACATCATGTGGCAGCAGACTTGCTTTACTGCGGGCACGGTCTCCCCTGACGCATGCATTTCCTGGATATAATGGACCACAAGCCGTTGTCTGCATCGCGGGGGAGTCGACGCAGCGCGGCATCACATGCGGTATTTCCTTCCTTGTGCCTAATATGCTGGAGTCGTAGCAAGAGCGTTGAGTATCGCCTTCAGTCGTAATAGGAAGGCGCGTCGTTGACGGGGTGATGTTGGCTTAGGCGGGAAAGAAACAGCGGGCGCTAAACCTGATTGGAAAGTGAGGCTTGCCGTCGTGTCCGAGCACCCTCAAGAACGCCATCCAAGCTGCTCGAGAGCGTGCGAACAACAACACCTTCTCGGAAGCGAATTTGGCCTGCATACTTCGACCGAGATATGGTGATGCTGTGGTGTCGTTGATGAGCCGGGTGGTGCTGAAGGTACCTAGGTAGCAAGCGCGTCCGTGGGCGAAGTGCGACTTCTCCTAAAGGACCGAGAACGACCACGCCTTTGAGCAAAACCGCCGGATCTCTGCTTTCCCACCTTGCAGAGAGCGCTTCCACTTCGATAGGTCGCTTGTGGTGAAAGCTTCAGCAGCAGCGCAAAGGTCTGGCAAGATGAGCGTCATTTTGTGCACAGCTGGCTACGATCACACCATCCGGTAAGTCGTATCATCTCTGAGCTTTCTCGCGCAGCTGCGAATGTCGCCATCCAACCTCAAACCTCAACCTCAAAGAGGCCTCGAATACAAGGCGTGCGAAGGATTTTCCTACTTGAGAAGTTTGCATCCTGGGATCAAATGCTCGCAGTGGATGACTTCCATGGCTCCGGAAGACGGCAAGACGACGCCCCGAGCAAACTTGTTTCAATCTTTAACACGACGTCCAGCACGATCAGCTACACGAAGTTGCATAGGACGACACGCGGATGGGAAGTTCCGGAGCCAATGACTGGCGCGATGTCCTCATTCTGCGGAGACTACCAAAGCGAACATCAGGCTTGCAATTGATCACAACTAACTGTGCGCTACGCAGATTCTGGGAAGCTCTATCTGGCATCTGCTCGCGAACGATTCCGCATCCCGACAGCCAAGTCAATAGACTTTGCATCTCGCCCGACAAGCGCTACCTGGCGGCGGCAGGCCATCACACAGTCAAGCTCTACGACATCAAATCAACTAATCCTGCCGCGGTCCTCACTTTCGAGGGTCACTCTGGAAACATCACCGGCATTCAGTTCCACTGCGAGGGGAAATGGATGGTCACGAGTTCTGAAGATGGTCAGCTTGAGTCTCTTCATTGATTAATTGTGGCGAAGTGCTGATCAAGAAGTGCAGGGACTGTCAAGATCTGGGACACGAGAAGTGGCCACATTCAGCGCAATTACTCCCACGGAGTCGCGGTGAACGATGTCGTCATCCACCCCAATCAAGGCGAACTCATCTCCTGCGACCGTGGCGGCAATGTCCGCATCTGGGATCTCGGAGAAAACAAATGCTCTCATCAGCTGGTACCGGAAGAGGACAAGAGTGTTGCTTCGGTCACTGTAGCCACAGACGGGAGCCTGCTATGTGCCGCAGTCAGCAACAGCGTCGACGGCCAGGTATACGTCTGGAGGCTCATCACCGTCCGAGATGTCACAAGCCTTGTGCCCGTGAGTAAGTTCAAAGCGCATGGCACATACATCACTCGCGTCCTCCTCTCACCCGATGTTCGGCATCTTGCGACCTGCTCAGCCGACCATACGGCTCGCATCTGGGCCGTAGATCTTGAAGCTACGCAAGAGCAGGACCCGGAAGATCCAGCAGCAGGCCAAGATGAGGGCTTCGAGCTCGAGCAGGAACTGGATGGGCATCAGAGATGGGTCTGGGACTGCGCCTTCAGTGCGGACTCGGCGTACCTGGTGACAGCCTGTAGCGACCATTATGCGAGGCTATGGGAGTTGGCGAGCAAGAACATCATTCGGCAGTATAACGGCCATCATCGTGGAGCGGTGTGTGTGGCCTTGAACGACTATTCGGAGACGAGGTAGCCGTTCCGCACCACAAGGACGTCCTAGAGGCATGAGATGAAGTTGGCTGCACCGAATGGCGCTATGGGCGCTGGCGAATCATTGCTTGGGGCGTTCGACGATTGGGCTGGTGTTTCCAGGCGTTTGTGGAAGCCATATCCATGGCGGCGGGCCCAGCCTTGGCGTCTGAAATTCGGCCTTTCTTCGAGCGCGGAGTTGGGCGGGCATGTATAGTATGCATTTTCGAGAGTGCTTTGAGGCGCTCAATGAAGCTCCTGGTGCAACAGAGCTCGGTCGGCCTGCAGACCTTTCCACACACACCTACGGTTAGATGAGGACCACCCTCGTCGCTGTCGGTCCAGTGGGCGCCCGGATTTTGCTGGTTTTCCGTTCAGGTCCTTGTTGTATGGTTTCCAATACAAGGACGACAATCAAAGCGGTCGTTAAAAGGTGATCGGGTCGACGTGGCCAAGCCGGCTGAGTCTTGCCCTAGTTCGTTCAATAGAATTTCTCGTGAGGACACCAAGACCCGATGGTCGGTACCGTAAACCGTTCGCCGGAAGCGAAACATACCACCCGACGGGCGTCTATTCTGCAGCACCAGAATCTATCCCTTCCCTAAGCTGAACGTTGAGCTATGCTTACGAGGAATGAGCATGCCGAGAACCTCCGACGTATCTGGCTGTGTGCCGGATCTGAGGAGCTGATTGACGCCGCGAAGGCAGTGCTGCCGTACCATGGCTCGACATGAAACATTCTACAAATCCGCGAACGCGCTATGACCCTTGTGGTTAGGAGTGTATCCCGAGCCTTGTTTCACCTATGGATGCTGCTGTCCTCACCCGTACATGACTGTCTGTCCCGTCACTTCTAGACGCAAAAAGCTTGGTTCTGCCGTCACTTCGGGACGTAAAACCCTGTTTCTGCCGTCACTTTCGGGGCGAAAAACATAATAGGGAAGGCACGGTGGGCTGTCGGGCCGAGTATGCCGAGTGCTACCTTCCGTATGATCGAAGCCGGATATGATCCTTGCATGGAAACATGCGTAGTTCTCGCAAGCCAACTTCATCTTGTAGCTCTGCCATCTCCCAATGCACACTATACTACGATTTTACAAACACGAGATCTTACTGCAACGAGACTGAAGCACACAAACACAACTTTGCCAACAACCCTCGGTGTCCATAACAAGCCTGGCGAAGTATGGCGCCAGAGCCGATCAGCTCTCGGAGCCGCAGTCGACCACGAAGAACAAGAAGGTGGGCTCGGCGAGAAGTTCCCTGCTTGCGACCACGGACCGCTGACACAGTTCACATAGTCCACGCAAGAAGGCCTCACCAGTCAAGATGGCCTCACCAGACAAAGCACCCTTCCGTCTGTTCGATCTCTTTGAAGAGCTACGTGACCGCATCTATGAATTCGCCTTCCAAGAGCAGAGTCAGATCATGGTCACATCGAGAGGCTACCCACGCAATCCCATACTTGGCCATAAAGGCTCCCGTCAGGTGCGGATCGAAGCCTTGGCCATCTACTACCGACAAAACACCTTCTCCATACCTGTCGACGAGTACGATCCACGAACATACCGAACTTTCTGCGACAGCATGTTGGGACTGCCAGGCCTCAAGCCAGAAAGCATACCGGTGTCGATGCGTGGCACCGAGGCCCCGAATTGGCAGAATGCATGCGAGTGGATGAGGCTCTACCACAGCGGAAGGGTATGGCAGGTCTGGAATGAACCAGCAAAACTCGTACAGCTACCTCCGGCACGCATGACGAACGACAAGCTCTTGCTCGCTGGTCTCTTCTGCCAGGCGAAGGAGATGAAAGACCAATCCTGGGATGATGTGGCTCGGTCGTTGAAGATCATGCACCCAGTGCTAATCCGACTGGACGGCGGGTGGGCGTGAGGGAGATGTTCTGTATATCTCAAGAGTGGAAAGACCAACGCTGGAAGAGAGTGGCTCGCTCGTTGAGGATGCTGGATCCTCTTCTAGCTGATATCGAACCTAGGTGGAGGAGACTAAGGCTTGATGGAGGGTGGTCGCTCCTAGACCTTACAAGCAGGGCTTCAAGAGATGTATGATAGCGGTGCAGGAAGTTTGATGTTTCCCATGTCTCTACCTCCCATGTAATACCGATGGCAACAAGTGATAGATCTCCCGATTAGATCAGCGCAAGAGTGGTCTGGCGGATATGAGCGCCATGGCCTCCACACCCCCAGACGACACAATTCAGACATATGCCAATCATGTTTTACAAATTGATGTTAAGCAGCAAAGAGACAATAACGATACGGTAGCCGCCAGCAACCGAGACAGTACAAATGCAGGAGTATGAGCGACAATTTCAGCAGAGAAGAAGTCACCAGGACTTTGTCAAGGGCTGCAGCGCCCATAACAGGCCCGATCAGCTCCCGTCGCCGACCAGAAAGGAATCCAAGATGCCATCGACGATCACGGAAGGCTCCCTACTCTCGAAGATTCCTTCCCAGCGGCTGTACCAATCGCACTGGCGGCTTGATCTTACGACTCTTCGACCTCCCTGCAGAATCGCCAGGGATGGTATACCAACACGCACATCAGGAGTGAAAGGAGATTACGGTGAATCCACGAGGTTACTTGCGGAGCCATATACTGGGCCGTTGAAGGTGTCAGAAAGTCCGGAACAGCGCGATGGTAATCTTCTACCGAAGCAACGTCTCCTTGATAACGGCCGACGGTTACGACTCGATCATATACGCACGTGGGTGCAACGAAGCCTTGAGACTACCCGACCTCGATCTAAGAAGGCTGAAGATAACACTTTGTCACTTCGTGGTGGCCAGACACCAGATTGGAAGACTGCAGTAAGTTGATTGGAAATACACTACTCCAAGGGAGCCTAGCATGTCTGGAGGGAGCCATCGAGTCTTGTAACAATACGAGGCATGACATTAGACCGGATCACCGTTGGCTCTCGCTTCGCCCAAGTCTGGAGGCGAGGTCTACCTGTAACCGGAGTCTGAAGATACAGAAACCCGTCTTGCTCTACTTCAACGGCAGATGTATTCGATGGGGATATGATTGTGGGAGTTGAAGCTTTGATCGAAGCGGATGTTGAACGGCCACGGACGCTTGCGACTTTCTCTATCTGAGGTGACTACCCGAGGCTGTTGACGAGGTGCTGGAAAATGGCGAGACGGATGCAAGCCATCGTCGTCAGGGTGGCAGTGAACAAACGAACAGTGAACAAAGGGGGTGCTCGTTTGCTCGCGTCAATGTTGTTGTTCGTCTGTTCTGTTCGTCTCGTAGGAGCTGTTCGCTCGTTCATCTACTTGTTCGCTAATCAAGAGCCGAAGAGCGACATCGAGGTCAAGATAGGCTAGAGACCAAGGGTTACGGCGGCACTGAACGCTCTAGTCCACGCATAAAGTTGTCGGCGTCGGTTGAATAAGGTATTGGCCTACATTGCAAGGTTACTATTAAGGCAGGAGCTAAGACACCGAGTCTCGCGGACAGGACAAGCTCGCCGAGAAAAGTGTTAACGTAGGTACCCGCACACATGGGAAGTCCATGAACTGTTCGAAAGAACGAATAGGATCTGCTCGTTCGTTCGCCTAAGTTGAGCCTCTTGTTCGTCCGCTCGTCTGCTCGTGAACCTCATGAACAAGTGTTTACTGTTCGATCACCGGCCACCCTGATCGCCGTGTTTCGTCGTGTTTGCAGTTGTTTGTGCCCAAATTGTGGATGCAGCACAAAGTCTGGTAGTGTTTCCTTTAGGGCCATGGCGCAGGCGCAATGAGGACATTTGCCCACCGCAGCCGCAGCAATAAGAATATGTCGAGTAATCTTCCTACATGGAATCATGTCCCCATGGTCGTTGTCTTCCGTCCACGGTTCGTGCTGCCCCTTGGTATATCAACGAATTGCTTGCGATCTGGGGACTATTGACCCTCGACAACAACACAACAACGACAGACTCCAGCGGAAGCAAAGCAGAACGGATGCCATCTGGAGATCTTCAACATGACTTCTGCAAAAGTAATGTACTGGAGAAGCCTCTTACCGATCTCGTGTATCAGAGTGGATGGACCCGACGCCGATGAGACCTTCCGTCTGCTCTTTCAGCAGCTCCCTCCTGAGATACGCACCATGGTCTACCGATACGTCGTTGTGGAAAACACTACCATAACGGTGACCGCAAAAGGATTCTCTCGAAGTCCACTGTTAGGCCCTGATGGTGGAATTGAAGCTCGGACGGAAGCTCTGGTGAGCTTTTACACCAACAACACCTTCCGCATTCCTGTACATAACTACGATCCTGGTGTACTTTATCAGTGGTGCCAGAGCTTTTACAGACTCCCGATATCGAGGCAGCCATACCCGATCCGTCTGGACTTTTACGGCCGCAGCCAGCCACATTGGTGGAATTTGATGAGGTGGATGGAACTGTACTACAACGGCGGCATTATCTACTACCCCAAGTCGCCGGCGCAGGTCGTGAAGAACGATCCTGTACAGATGAGTATGATGGTCATAGCGACGATGTTCTCAGGAGTCAAAGCGTATCGCAAGAGGATGGTGCCTTGGCCGGAGGTTCGCGCGTGGCTGGAAGAACACCGGCCGACGTTGTACACCGCAGACGGACGCTGGAGCATTGATTAGACGAGGACGGGATTGGGATAAAGACGGTGGCGTCATCCACGATAGAAATTGGGAATGGCACATGAGGGACGCTGCAAATACAACGGCCACCGTTGTGTACCGTAGACGGCCGCTGAAGCGTCGATCAGATGGAGCCAAAACGGGGATAGAATAGGACGGGGTGTATGCGACGGGAAGTAGGTGACGGGATACGGATGAGAGTTCTTACTATGATTATTGATTAGCGTTCGGCGACGGCGTTGGGTTTCCTATTCCACTCATGTATTTGGATATTCTTTCACCGGACGGGGTATGGGTATACCGCGACGGACATAAGACGATGGGGACCCTAGTGCAGACCCCATCAGGATGTCTGGTCGCAATATATGCGGAAATATAGGGTAGAATCGTAGGTAGACGAATATCTTTTCCGGACACTATGTACACAGGTTGAAGCGCCATTACAATGCATATACTTCCCAGAACGTACATAGGTCAAGCACCGGGATCACCTGTTGGCAGCCGAGTCCGCGCCAATAGTCGGGTTGTGCTGGGAGGAGAATTTGGAGTCCGAGGCGAGCGTCTCGTCAGGCTTGTCTGTAGGGAACAATTAGCAGCCAAAACAACGTAGACAATTGTATGGACCATGACTTACCATGCCTGGCGTACATATCATACTCCTCATCCTCATATCTCCCAACCTTCCCATCCTCGACATCCTTCCTCGTCAAGGTAAGCTTACCCTTCGGCAAGCCCATCGAGCCCAAGAAGTTGATGGCATCCTTCCACTCCTCGTCCTTGCGGCTCTTGCTCCACTTGAGCTCCTCCGCCATCAAGTCAATGACTTGCGGTAGGGACTCAAGCGCAGCTTGCGCGTTCAGGAAAGCCAGACGTGTTCGTCGGGCCAGGACATCGACGGCGTTTTGGGCGTACTCGTGGCGGACAGCGTAGCGAACTTCGCCATCGACATACGGGTAGAGCTCGGAGATACGCTTACCGCGAACCGGGAAGCGCTGCTCAGTCGGGTCACAGAGGGCGGCGACTTTCCAGGCACGGTCACCGTAGGATTCGCAAAGGTGCTTGGCAACTTCGGTCTCGACGCCGAAGTGCTGGATGAGGTTGATGTAGAGGGTCTTGGAGAAACCGTGGGCGCCGATCAAGCGGACTTCGTGAGTCTTGCAAGTACCGTCCAGGGTGACGTTCTCGCGGTAGCCGTCAACGCCACTGACGAGAGGTGGGCTGGTGATAGGCCGAGTCTGGAGCTTGAACTCCTTGATCGCTTCGTCGACAGTCTCCTCGGCCATCTGGCGGTAGGTAGTCCACTTGCCACCAGCCATGGTGATGAGGCCGGAAGGTGAAGTGGTGAGCAAGTGGTTACGGACAAGGCCTTCAGATTTGGCTTTCTTCGGGTCGCGGACAAGTGGGCGGATACCAGACCATGCGGCAAGCACATCGCCACGGCGGACGTTGATGTCAGGTTGCAGGTAGTTCTTGACTTCGCCCAGGATCCAGTTGATCTCTTCCTCGCCGGCTACTGGGTTCTGACTGATGTTGCAAGGCGCGTCGGTCGTTCCGGCGATGGTGTTGCCCTGCCATGGTAGGAAGAAGATCACACGGCCATCAGAGGTGTGCGGGTCAATCAAGCCCATGTCAGACGGAGAGTAGTAGCCTGGCAGGATGACGTGAACACCAGAGCTGGGCGCAACGATCTCTTGCACAGTTGGGTCATCCATCTTCCGGATGCCGTCAGTGAAAGGTCCAGTAGCGTTAATGATACCCTTGGCCTTGATGCTGAACTCGTCGCTACCACCGTTCTTGGCAGCGACCATGTCCTTGACCTTAGCACCGCATAGTCGGCCATTGGCATCCTTCTCAAGGCCAGTGACTTCCATGTGGTTTACCAGAGTCGCACCGTATAGAGCAGCGGTCATAGCCAGAGAGATGTT
This sequence comes from Neocatenulostroma microsporum, assembly GCA_022814695.1. Classification (NCBI taxonomy): domain Eukaryota; kingdom Fungi; phylum Ascomycota; class Dothideomycetes; order Mycosphaerellales; family Teratosphaeriaceae; genus Neocatenulostroma; species Neocatenulostroma microsporum. The sequence goes on from JAKLLW010000022.1 coordinate 35,947, forward strand.
CATGCGAGAGTCGTTGTGGGCACCATCGTAGTAGACCAGAGCACCAAAGAGGCCTTCCTTCTTCAGCATAGGAAATGCGTCGAGAGCCTTGCTGCGGGTCATGAAGTACGAGGTCTCAATGTTCTCAGAGCCAGCCAGGAAGTCGTATGCCTTGGTGCCAGCCCAGAAGTACGGCGCTTGCCACCATTTCTGGACTGGGATCATAATCGGGAGCCATGACGAGAGATGCGGTGCGGTGTCCAGGAAGTATCGGCGTTCGCGGAGAGCTTCCTTGACGAGCTTGTATTGGTTGTAGTCGAGTTCGAAGACCGCTTTTTCGAGGTACCTGACACCGCCGTGTACGAGCTTGGTGCTCTTGCTGCTGGTGCCGGCAGCAAAGTCGTCCCTTTCCACAAGCGCAACCTTCAAGCCTCGCGATGCGGCATCGAGCGCAATGCCAGTGCCAGTGGCGCCACCACCGACAACAAGAAGATCATATGGGTCCTCGCTCCCACTTTGTGCTATCTCTTGCGATCCAGTGACTGCACCCACGATCTTGCTGCCAGCTTGCTTGAACGCAGCGCCGGCGCTAGCCTTCAGATCCGCAATCTGCTCAGCCCGAGTCTTCTCGCGCGGGAAGTTCTGAGCCCTGAAGCTGCCATCTTTGTTGTATGTTGGCGGCGGAACGCTTGCAGCCTCTAGTCCAGGAACCTCGCGCGGGCGGTAGATGAAGTAGAGCCCGCCGGCGCCTACAGCGCCTGCTGCGGACAGGTACCCAAGGGCCCTCACAACCTTCCGTCCAGTTTGGCGAGAGGCCATTACTTGTCGAAGCAAAGGCTCGGGAAGGAGAAAGGCTCCAGAGAGTCTTCACTTGAGCACTTGGCACCTCCGTCCCTGTGGGTCGTTTCTCCGAGTAGCTCAACAGCTTGCTCCACTCACGATCTCGGGTTCACGTCGGATTCGATTCCTGTTCGGTCGGAGGAATCCTACTAAAAAGCATGGCATCACTTGGCTGTCATCGTTGAACGCGTGACGGAATCATACATCTCCACAGTCGCATCACTTTTCGCGGCCAAGGTGAACAACTTGTTTTTCTACCGTCCTCTGCGCTTGCTTGCTCGGAAGCTCTTCAGCCCTACAGCACCGGCAAGCCGAAGCCGTCTTGGCATTCACATGCGAACGGATGTAGAATCCAGTCACTCAACTTCACTTCAATGCATCCTACTCCCTGCTGGTGTGCAATGGTACATTCTCATTTCCACATTAGCACGAGCACGCCTACATGTACACCTGTACGACCAAGAATGTGTTCGTACCAACGATCTGCAGACTTCCCAACAAGGCAAGCCGAAGGAGCGCATCAGCCATCAGTTTGTGGCGCACTGGCGTGCCGAAAACGTGGGATTCAAGGCGCCTTGCCTTCTGTACGGGAAGGCACTCCAGCCAAGTCAGGGACTCAAACGATAGTAGAGGTACTCGACCGGAGCAAAGTGTCTCACGACGTATGTCATGGCGAAGAAAAAATAGCGTAGCCGATGGCAATAAGGAACGTGCTCAAATCTATGAGATCAGGCCGCTGCCACCAACCCAACCTCCTTAGCACCACTGACTTCCATCGACGGCTTCACTGGACTGCCATACTCGCTCTGCTTCTCGCTATCAATATTTACACCCTCGATCACCGGCGGCGTGCCATACACAACCTCCGGTATCAATGTACGCTTGTCGGGAAAGGCAAGGTTCAGCGCCCAGTACATCGCGATGGACAAGCAGAACCCGTATAGCCAGTTGAAGTCAAAGAGATGCTGTAGGCCCATGTCGATACTGACAGCGTCTGGCGTGACTTTGTGGGCCATGCCTGGTAGGAGTGGGACGATCACGACGAGCGTTGTGATGAGGGCACGCCAGTTGACGCCGTACTGCACCGCATTAGCATGGTACTGGTAAGGCTGGCACTTAGTGATGCTTACTTGATATTCGTAGATGCCACGCGGATCGTACAGAGCCGGCACATCGTACTTCCTCCCCTTGACAAGCCAGTAATCCGTGAACAGGATGCCTGCTATCGGCGCCATGAAGATTGCGTATGCGGAGAGAAAGCTGAGCAGCGACTTTGCAGACTTGATGATGATCCATGGACACATCGCCCAACCTCCCACCAGCGACGCAAACACCACGCCACGACGGATGTTGAACCATCTGGGTGCTAACGTTGTGATGTCATTGGCGAAGGAGACCGAGTTGGCCGAAATGTTAACACAGATCTGCGCAAGCAACCATACTGCAGAAGCGAAGAATGCCGCAGCACGGCCGCCAGACGAGCCTTGCCATTCGGCGATGATGTCCATCGGCGACCAGAGGGCTTCGCCGTATAGCTGTTTGGCGGCACTGGCCGAGACGACGCCAAAGACGCCCACGACGCACTTGAAGAGTGGGATCATGGGCAGCTGCCATATTTGGCTGCCAGGCTTCTTCGAGAAACGGCTAAAGTCTGGTATGTTGACAGCTAGAGTCGAGAAGCCACCAGTGACCGATGTCAGACTGCTAAGCCAGAGCCACGCTCTCTCGGATCCGTGCACGGTTGGCGGCTGATGGAAGAAGTCGCCGCTGTGGCCAGCTTTCACCGAGATCCAAATCACCATGGCCAAAGCAGTCGGAATAACAAGTACAGTCTTGGCCCAGAACATGTACTGCAACTTATGCGTCGGGATGAGCATGAACGGGAATTGTATCAGCCAGTACAGGAAGTAGGAGACCATGCCTTGAGTCGTGATACCAGCGGCTTCTGGGAGGTGGTTGGTAAGATTGGCATAGCTTGGCCAGATCGCGGTCAGTACTGCTGTGATACATTCGCCTCCATAGGCTGATTGCACTCCGAACCAAAAGAGGGCCAGAATGCCTCGGGAGATGATGCTGAAGTAGCTAAGCCAGTAGCCGTAAGAAGCACGGACGGCAATTGGGAAGGGGGTGTGAAGGTCTGCTCCGATTGCACTGTTCAAGGGTCAGCGATCTTTCCAACAGGCGATCTCGCAGGTTGTGGTGTGCTGTACCCATTCAGTACGGTGGGTATAGCATTGCACAATGCAGCGACGAAAGTGATAAGAATCGCATCCGTCGCAGACAGGCCAATGGTGACGACCGAGCTTGCTGCAGACCAGCCGGCAATAGTAACGAGGTCACTGAACCAATACCACACGAAGGACCAGCCAGACCATGTCCGACGATGCGGCGGTACAGGGTCTTGATCTAGATCTGTTCAGCTTGGGACTCCATTGATGGACATGTTCAAGGCCGGCCATACCTGCGTTGCTCCAAACATACTCCGGCGCTATGGCAGATGCTTGCTTGGGAATGGTCCAGCTGGAAGGTACTGTCAATCTCGTCTTCGTCTTCTCTGCAGCAGCCTCAACGGCCGACTGAACATTTGGGAGACCCATTGACCTGCACTGTGCTTTGAGCGAAGAGACACGAGATGATGTAGACTTAGCCTTCTCGGGCACTCAGGCCAGAGACATATACCACGCAAGCTGTTGTAGATAGTGGCTTACTCGGCAGAGTACGTTCGGTCTGGCCTCACAGCTGTCCCGGAATCTGCGCATGATACAGAACTGATAGTCGTATCTGTGAGCTGTACCTCTCCCATGAGGGTCGTGACTCGTGCTGTTGCCGCGTTGTGTCGGCCGAGAGCTTGGCCCAGCGATAGGCAGCATAGATAGCAGTCGTTGTTGTCCGATGCAAGATACAGCCTCAAGAATCTAGACCACAGACACCTTCACTCCGTGGTCTCTCATCCGTTACAGCCTCCAGCGGCCGAGGAACAAATTGGGTTTCAACATGAGTGGAATTTCGCGGCGAAGGGCGGTTCTTTGCTGCGCCGAGTGCAAGCGGAGGAAGCTGCGATGTTCCAAGACGCTCCCCTGCAGTAGATGTATCGAACAGTGCGTCTGAGGACCCTCTATGTTGACGATAGTCGCTGACACGTGATGAAGTGGAGTGGAATGTGAAGAGCACAAAGCAGCGTCGTCGTCTCGCGCACGGTCCTCGCACCAAGACATCGCGTCTCCACCCCCTGACCCTGACCCAACACCGCAAAACGCGTCTCCCTTCCAGACATCACATGAGCATGTGCGACACGACAGTCTCCCAAGGCCATCGATCTCGCAAAGTGAGTCTCGTACGAACGCCAATGACTATGTATTCAATCTCTCGACTTCAACGCCATCTCTGGCCACCCACTCCGAGCCTCGGCAGGACGCAAGCGATCGCGAGATTGTCGACGCTGCCACAATCCTAGAGTTCATTGCTTGGGGTCGTCGGAAGGAAGTCAAGTATGTTACGCAGCTGCCATCATATGAGCCCGCCGCTGGAAGTCATGCTGCTAGTTCGGAGGCGTGGAGCAGCCCTGGGGCTGCCTCTGGGCTAGAAGGCTCGCTCTCCGGCCTGCAGATACTCCTGCCGGATGAGCAGAAGGTGCGCGAGCTGGTCAATTATCATATCTCGTGTTTGCTGTGGTACCACAACTCTTTTCATGGGATTACCTTCGTGCGCCAGCTCGATGACTTCTACAATGCCGCACATGGCTGCATCGAAGCATCGCGGGTCGACCTGCAATGGGTCGCTCTACTCTTCGCGGTGCTCACAGGGAGCCTCACTTCCGGCAACAAGGCTACCGTGTCTGCTTGGGGCTTCGGACCAGACGAGCAAGAATTGCTATCGCAGAAGTGGCTGCAGGCTGTGGTCACGTTGCTCACCGCATCGCAATACATGGCCAATCCCTCGATATTGTCTTGCCAAGCCATCGCGACGTTGACGATGTCCGCGCACCTTCTAGGCTACTCGAACCAGCAGGCAGTCCTCCTTGCCTCTGCCACCCGAATAGCGCAAAGTCTTGGTTTGCACAGACTCGACAATACGAAGGAGCGAAGTGTTGAGATCGAGGCCGGACGTCGGCTATGGAGTCAGTTGTGCACGCAAGATTGGTTCAGCATCCCGTTCTCGGAATGCTATCTCATCAATCCTCTGTACTGCCGAACTCTACCGCCTTTGCACTGCGACGAGAACACGTTGACGGACTTGTCGCAGATCCAGCCAACTATCACGACATACTGCCGCTTTCTGAATTCCATTGCGGAGCTCATGCCGCAGCTTCAGGATGGAATAGAAAGCACGAACACGCTCTTCACAAAGTATGAGCAAGTCATGCAGTACGACCGAAAGATGCGCGCTCTTGTGACAGCGCAAAGGCCACATGCTCTTCAGAACGTGCCTTTGGAGCCTCACTGGCCTTGCTACGTGCCCTGGGCGAGAAGGGCTGCGGCCATAAGTAGCAGTCACAAGATCATCATGATACACCGCAAGTTCTTGAGTATGAGCTTCACAAACCCAGCCTTTGCGTTCACATGCCGGACCTGCATCGCCGCCTCGAAGACGATACTCAAGGAGGTGCGTCAAGCAGCATCAGAAGATGGACCTGTGCTATGGATTCACCATGCATTCTCTGTAGCTGCTGGGATCACCCTATGTCTCGATATACTGCACTCCAGCGCAGGTGACGCTTCCAATCAGGTACACGAGTACCTTGTTGTAGAAACCATATCTCTGCTCCGAAATGCCCACAACAGCGCAATTGCACGCCGTGGTGCACAGCCCCTGGCCGACTTGCTTAGCCTCACCAGAAGAGTACACGAGTCGCAACTCTCAACAAGGAATGGCAAGCGAGCCGGCGAACATTACAGCCAGTACACGAGAAGCTCGAAACGACAACGATCTGTCGATATCCGCTCAGTGCTCCACGATGTGCAGGATAGCATGCGAGCTCCAGGATCCCATGACACGCAGGCCGCTGGGGAGAGGGGTGAAGTGAATGCTCAGTCCTTGCAGTCTCCGTGCTCATCACGAACGGATGCTGACATCGGAAGTCTTCATGCAAGCTATGCCGGTCTTGAAGGGTATGACACAGGCTCGTTCGCAGAGGCTGACAGTCTATTCTCGACCCTGCATGCAGGATTTGCTGGCAATAGTGGTGATGCTTTTGGAAGTCTTCTGAACTTATCTCAAAGCTACTCCTACGTCTAAGATGCAAACGAGACACTGCTGCTCCTGGCGATTCTGACATCCAAATGCCATAACTCTCATGATCGGATGTCTTATCCCTTATTCCACACCTAGCAACCACGCTGTCACCTGCAGATCGAGTCTGCGGTCGTCATATAACCACCTGCGCGAAAAGCTTGTCCAAGGCGTTGACTGTCCCGTCCAGATCACTCAGGATCGGCTGATGCCCTCCTTGGACGAGGCAGATGGTGGACGCGCCTCCAAGTAACGGAGCCATCTCCTTTGCTCTAGAGGGAGGGCTGATAGAATCGCCTTCGCCAGACACGAATATGGCGGGACACGTTATCTGTGAGTAGTCGGGGTCCTTATGGTCTAGACTTGCCATCGCTTCACAAGTCTTTGCATAGCCTTCCGGATCGCTAGCCGCAACAGCCTTGCGGACTTCCTCCTTGGACTTCGGTACTACTTCTTCTCCTTCCGAGAAGTTGGTCTCCATAGCGAGGTCCGCTGCAGAATCTATTCCTTCATTGCGGACTCTTTCGGCAAGCCTGTGCATTCGGTCTCTAGCCGCTGGTATGTGGGATGCTGAGCGGCCGACACCGAGCAGACCGAGTCCAGCGACTTTGTCTGGATTGGCCGCGGCGTACTGCAATCCGATGATGCTACCAAGACTGTGTCCAATGATGACGACTGGCTGCCTCCCAACTCCGTTCGCTCCCTCCGTGGCGTAATGACTTTGAACAGATGACATGAGATCGTCCAGGTCGGAGACATATCTCTGGACAGATAACGACTTGTCGGGAGTTGTCAGCGGCGTCTGTCCAAGGCCTTCGAAGTCTACGCTAATGATGTTGTACTCCGTGAGAGGCAGTGAGGGCAGCAGTGGTACAAATGTCTTGGCCGAGCCTCCAAGGCCGTGCAGTAAGATCAAAAGGCGAGAGGTCCTTGGTCCGCACCTGGTGTAATGAGTTCTGGTGCCGTTCTTGGTCGTGTGGGAAAGTGATTCAGTATGGACGGCCATCGTGTCGCAGTTTCGTGCACATTGTGCGTCTCTATTTGCATGTTCCAGACCTAAACCCTTGAGTCGTCGTTTGAGTCGCTCGGCCGGCCGGCTGCTTGCTAAGGCCCTCAATCGTCGCAGAGTCCGCCAAGCGCTCTCGGCCGACGCAAGATAAGACCACGCGCATGATGATCACGACCCTGCACATGTTTAGGCGAAGGAGGCAGTGTTGGTGCTTAAGACTCGTGCGCAGCATTGTGTGAGACGCACATCAAATCCGACGAGATTGCGCGCTCGTCGCAAGAGTATTGCAGTCATGGTATTCACCGCTGTAGCGACGACCACGCAGACGAAACCGGACCTCGTTATCCCGCTCAAGGCTGATCATGAGCCCTCAGCCTTGCGGCATAGCGAGCGGAGCAATGGTACAGTCCGACCCATGAAGCATACCGCTGGCTTTGGCGCTGAGGTGTTTGGCATCGATCTCAACGACTTTTCTGACGCCGACTTCGCATTCATACATGATGCACTGCATCAGCATAAGTTGCTTGTCTTCAAGCAGCAGCCAGCAATGCTCACGCCTCAACAGCAGTACAGACTCACGTCAAGGTTAGTGACGCATAGTCGGTTTGCAGGTATCCACGCTGATATTACCAGCTTCGACCCCGATGAAAAGACCGGAGGCTTCGCTCATGGTGCAGATCCGTACCTGACATCTCACAATGGGATCGACATCTATGGTCTCCCGAGGCGTCCGGCGGTCCCTGTGCAGCCGCAAGTCCATATTCTAGGTCGAGGAGAGCTTCCAGAAAACCACTACCAGTTTCCGCCGAACTTCAAAGTCAAAGGCATTGATCACGTTGACTTCCACTTGCCACCTCACATCCCGCAAGAGGAGCGTGATCAGGGAGCCAGCAGGTTCTACCAATGGCACTTCGACGGCTCATTGTACAACATACCGCCGCCGAGGGTAGGGTGCTTGCTCGCGGTCCGTACGCCCAAAGGCCCAGACGTTACGGTCCGCTGGGACGACGGCAGTAACGATGAGATGACCATTGCGCCGGGTGCCACGGCAATGGTTGCAGGCTCCAGAGCATTGGAACTGCTCGATAGTGAAACCAAGGACATCGTTATGAACTCGCGGATTCAGTACGCACCTCACGCCTTCCAATGGATGTCAACCGCTCATTCCACGAGACTTGGTCACTTGCTAGAAACCGAAGGGAAGGAAATGCCTCTTGACAAGCTCTCGCCGTGGGAGGAGAGTAAGCTTTGCGTCTATCCTATGGTCTGGACGAACCCAGTGACCGGCGAGAAGTCACTGCAAGTTCACGGGCAAGGCGCCTTCAAGCTGTACCTCAAAACCAATGCCGATGCTGAGGAGATTGTGGTGGACGACCTGAAGGAGGTTCGAGCTTTCATGCATAAGTGAGTCTGTCCCTCCACATCTAGGACGACGTGCTCTGACATGTGCAGAATCATGCGCCCAGCTCTGTCACCTGAGCACATATATGCGCACCGCCATGAGGAGCAAGACGTCATACTGTGGTACAACCGAGCCGTCTGGCATAGCATCGTAAGCCAAGCAGTCTGCACCCTGCCGATGCCCATGATACTGACATTGTTCAGACCGAGTTCCCGGAGTCGTATGGGCCAAGGATTATGCACCAGTGCAACGTAGCAGCTTCCGATCACCCATCTGGATACTGTCCGTAACCATTCGTAGTCATATGAGAAACTAGTAAGGTGGTCTGCGGAGTAGCATACGGTACATAGACGGCATCGAACCTAAGCTTCGCTGCCAAACAACTACTTCCGCCTGGCATATCTGGAGTTAGCCGTGCTCCTTTCGCAGTAGGTGTGTTATCCAACTCCGTTGATCCCATATGGTATACGTCGCTCATTGCTCACTTGTGGTCATGCTCACCTGCCATCGTATCGGGCATTAATCAAGTCGATCACTGTAATTGTCACCTGGTGGAATCAAGATCCTCAGCTCCAGTCGATATTTACCGTCTATAGGCCAAACCAAGCCGACTAACAGCGGAGTAGTGCAATGCGAAGTGGATATGTGTGGTCTGCATCGACTGGCCGACGTAGCGAATGCAGTCTTTAGCTGAACGTACTCCGCGGTGTGTGCCTAGGCAGTTGCTGCTACGATTGCTGTAGCGGGTAGGATGTTTTCCGCGCCATCGACCGGCCCAGTGGTCACCTCAGCCTCACGCTTCGCCTTCAAAGCCGCATAGTAGGTCTTCATGGCGTTTGCCGTGAACTCGCCGCCAGTCACAAGCGGATACTTCTTCTGCGGCCCTTGTATGAGCGCATCTTTTTGAGGCTGGTTAAAGAAGCTACAACATGTCAGAGAACGGTCGTTGAGCTATGTCAATTCAAACTTACGCAATGCTGTACCGCTCACCAAAGTTGTCACCCTCCTCGCAGGGAGCCTTTACCCGATGATACGTGCCTAAAGACTGTCAGCATTTTTCCATGTTGCATGTAGCTCTTTGCACGTACTCTTGAATCTGTCGTCCGACCAGCTCATTAATAGATCACCGATGTTGCAGACGATATCGGTGCTGGCCTCGAATTCGACCTTCGTCCAAGCATCTCCGCAGCCGAACTCCGTCACGACTTCTCTTCCAGGGCAGATCTCCAAACCATGGTCTCCAGGCCGCTGAAACAGCAAAGTCAAGAAGCCCTGCGACTGTTAGCCTTCCATCGCAGGGCGACAAGGTGGAGCTTCACCGGCTTACCCAGTCTGCATGAGCACCAGCTCGGTGCCGAACCTGACCATCGTTCGTCTGCGGCGTGGCGAAGTAGTGCAGAAGGCGGAGTGTAGACTGACTGTTCGGCATAGACGCATCATGCCAAGTCGTGAAGTACTCGTCCTCGAAACCGAGAGCTCGGGCAAGACAGACCATGAGCTTCTCACTCACTGCCTGCACCTTGTGCATGAACGCCAGTGACATTGATTGAAAGCCAGACAGTTGCTCATCACCCATCCACAGGTCCCGCATGTTCTCGCCGAATTGCAGTTGGTACGACTCCTTGTTGTCACTGCTTGCTGATCAGCGTTCGGTGTACCATCACTCCATAGCAATGCGACTTACGCTGCACCTGTTGACGGCCTGACCTGGCTCTTGTATTCCCAACCGACATTCTGCGGGTTCCATGGCACAGTTGCCTTCACCTCTTCCGGAAGTGCGAAGAACGCTTTTGAGGTGGCGAACATGCGATCAACATCTTCTGCGGGAATGCCGTGGTCAACGACAGAGAAGAAGCCGACTTTCTCGGCAGCGTCTGCAAGCTGTTGTGCAATGACATCTTTCCGGTTTCCGAAGTCTGCAAGGCTGATCTTGGGAATAGTGCGCTCAACATATGTGGTGGGAGTGGCCATGGTGAGAGCGGTATATGGTGAGGGTGCTTTCTTGCTGGCGTAAAATCTTTACCTCTATGTTATTTGTCCCAGCTCCGTCTTGGGAGCTGACTGTGTCAGATCCACGGAAAGACTTGGCCCACCTCAGAGTACGCGCTCGCCGGTACCTGCAAGTCAGCCGTGTAGCTCTCGGCCGAGAGATAAAGCTGGATCCATGACCTGCCCGCGGTACTCTCTATCTGCCAAACACATCATGCTTGTCTATCAAGGCCCAGGGAGTGAAGGATGCAGTGTTATCGCAGTTGAAGCAAGAAGGCGCAACCTCTGCGAGAAGAGGCGAGCGGCGAGCGGCAAACACCGCGGTACTTTGGCGACGTATGAATGCTGCTAGATCATTATATCTCGCCTGCGAGTAGAAAGAGTTCCAGAACATATTGTAACACTGTCACCTAGTTCCTCTCTAAGAGCACACATCATGTCGCCAGCTGCACTTCTGCCCGAGCCAACGTTCCAGGTCGAGCAACTCCAAAAAAGCGTGAAAGAGCAGTATAACGTATTTGACGATATCTATCCCGGGTGCTGAGATCGGCACTGACGGTCGACATTGTAGTTCGGCGCAACCATTACCGGACTAGATCTGAACGACATCTCCGATGCAGATGTCAAGCACCTCAAAGATGACATCTGGACACACAAAGTCGTCATTGTGAAAGGCCAGAAGGATCTCGACCCGAAGAAGCAATGGGAGCTGGTCACTCGCTTCGATCCAGATGCACCGCAAGTCCACAGCCATGGCGACATCAAGACCTTCCAGAAGAAGGGCGGTATGCTCTCCAAGCGCCGAGAGGTCGTAGGCATCCCTGGAGCCGAAAACGTCCGCCTCATTGGAAAAGGCTTTCAAGGCGAAGACCACTACGGGATCAAAGACCTCACGATCCGCAATGGTCTCTCGCACGACTTCCATGCCAAGCATCTTCCGCAGGAGGACTTCGAAGCTGGCAACACCAGGTTCCAGCGCTGGCATATCGATGCACCCCTCTATGACCGTGAGCCGGCTTGGTTCACGACACTGCGATGTGTCAAGCAGCCCAAGGGCCCAGATGTCACCATCAACTGGGATGATGGCACGGGATACAGCATGAAGAGTCGGCCGGGGTTGACTGGCTTTTACAGCAACAGCCAGCTTTACAGCATGCTGACTGAGGAGGAGCAGCGCATGGCTGACCATAGCTGGGTTGAGTACTGGCCGCATCCGTACATGGCAATCGAGAAGTGCCACGGTAATCCGAACGGCCTTGGCCTGGAGATCGAGGGCAAGGAGCATACTGTTGAGGAACTTGGCGACTTTGAAAAGTCCAAGATCAAGAAGGTTGGTGATCCCAACTTAAGTCTAGTCGCATTCACTGACCGATCCAGTATCTGCTCGTCTGGGTGAACCCAGTGACGGGCGAGAAAGCCTTCCAAGTCCACGGGATCTGCGCCCGCAAGCTTTACATCCGGAGCGGTCCAGATGAGCAGCCGCATATCATCGACAACATCGTCGACATCCGGAAGTTCCTAGCTGACATCCAGCTACGCATCCTGAAGCCGCAGTACATCTGCATGGCGCCGGTCGAAGAGGGGGATATTGCTATGTGGGCCAACTATGGCGTCTTCCACACTGCTGTTGACTATCCTCTCGAGAAGTACGGTCCACGGACGATGCATCAGGCGAACATCGGAGCGTCTGTAGGACCCGTTGGGCCTGTGCCCATACCTGTAGCTTAGCCAACACTAGAGGTATCCATACCAGCAAGACTTCCTGCTCCAGTATGCCCATCGCTAGCGCCTCGCCATTCATGAGCCCGTATGCTTGGTTTCGCCAAGGAAGACGTGATGTTTGCCATAGCATCATCAGCTGTGGTTTGCATACCGGGACAGTCGCCGCGGCGGTTGAGTGGGATGACCTGATGGAGATTATGGATGTGAAGCCGTCCCGCGAAGACTCCTACGAGCGCTTGATGCACGACTCAGGCGTGCCATCTTTTGCTCTAGATCTGCGAGAAGGCCATTTGGATGCGGAGTTGCGCAAGGCGCTGCTGCAGCCAAAGTTGGAATGCTTCATTGGTGTCGTTTACAGACCAGATACTGAACGCCAGAGCCGCTACTCGAAGGCAACGTTGCCTGAGCAAATGGACTGCTATGTGTGGTTCGACGAGACGAAAGCCGTCGAGCCATTCGACTATGCGCAACTCAAGGAACCGCCGAGTGCCGAGAGACGTATCCATTCGGTGTTTGGAATACCTCCAGACTAGATGGTGGTCGAGCAGCTCCGGGTGCGAGACACGACCTGGCTGCCTTGGACTTGAGGCACAATTGTTCGATAGGTAGACAGAGGTAAACCCTCGTTTCGCGACGCCGTCCGTATGTCCAAGAAAATGACGTCTACTCTGAACCCTCAACGCTCATGTTTCCGCCGAACCTTCAATCGACGTCAAGCAGCCTCATCATCTCCAGCCTGTTCTCTTCCCAGCGTACCCAAGCCACGGCTTGCAAGAGGCAATCGGCCAAGTCGTCGAGCTTACCGAATGCCTCCTCTGCGCTACCAGCAATCTCTGACTTACGACCGCGTCGCTTAGGTGGAGTCCGGAAGGCTTCTGCAACCTGCGCTGCTTCGTCTTCGAAAGTGAGAGGAACGTCATGGACCTTGCTGCTGTCGACCTCGTCTAGCCAGGACCGGACGATGGCGATCTTCTCCTTCTTCTGTACCTTTGCACGGGGTCTGGCGATTCGAGTCACGGATGAAAGCTCCGGTACATCCACCGCAAAGAAATGTTCGGGTGGCCGTAGATCCATCTCAGGTCCCGCTGTCCAAAAGCTCGCCACTCTCGCTGGATTGACCTCAAACGTCCCCGGGAAGCGATCGTTCTTGCTTGCTTGCGACCCGCGCATAGTCTGCAGGCAAGCCCAAAGCATGCTCTCCAGCATGTTGACCCTGACAGTCCACTCTTGGACGGCTGCTGCGCCTTGTGAACGGAAGCGCTGCCGCTCAATGAGGAGGGTTGTTGGGTCGTAGCTGAGCAGGTGGTTGGTGATGGCATATGCCGTCTTTGACAGTGCTGAAGGCGTGAATGCCTCTTTGAGAATGCTTTTAGTGAGTGCGGACTTTGCGCGCCCTTTCCCTTTGGCGGCTCGAGCCTTGCGCTCTTCTTCGGTGGGCAATTGGTCAACCTTGGTAGAAGCAACAGCATCATGCAGCAGGTCTGTCTTCTTCCATGCTGTGACTTTCAGCGGCCTCCCTGCCGACTTGCTTGCGGGCGTCGTGTTCGGATCCGCGTACTCCAGCACGCAGTAGGCCAAATTGCGTATGCCCATGTCGACACTGACAACACTCCCGCTCATTGGAGTCTCCTGGAGCATACATATTCGACTGTGGATGAGAGGCTCAAGCTCAGCCTTTGTACCGGTCGATGGCAGGCCAAGTAGGAACGCGGCGTGCTTGAGCTGTGAGCTCTTCAAAGCTGGTAGGACACGGGCTGCCATTGTTGCTCATTCTCTCTGTCTCATGACGCGTACCGAGGTCTCATATTATTATGCTTCGCAGTCGCAGTATCTCCGACTCTATGTTGTGGAGGGATGTACTTGACGCGTCTCAGACGCGCTTGGACCAAACTTTAGCTTTGTGAGCGCCGGGCACGATGGGAAGGCGAACTGTGATCCAAGTGTCTCAGGATATGTACATTCCCAGGGGCCAGCATGCTGCAAATACATCGTTCGGTGGCTTCTTGTCGTGGAGCGCGAATCCAGGCATGTGATGCTCCGTAGTCCGTTCTGAAGTGAAGTAATTCCAGATCCAGATTCACCGGCGCCTTACCGAATGCGGATGAAGTACAGCCTCAATTGTCGGAGCTTACGAATCGTGAAAGCACCATCACGCACAGTCTCTACAGGATATCATGCTCTGCACAATTCGACGATAGCATAGCAACGATGTTATGGCCAGAGAAAGCGACAAATCTCGCACAGGAGACTGGAAGGAGGGTGACAAGGAAGAGGCTGAAGGCCTGCTGCAGAGGTCAAGAGAAGGCTCGCCTGATGAGGATATTGTAGCCCATCGAGCAGTACAAGAGTCGCAGGACAATTCTGCCGCCAATGGAAAACCAACCAGAGGACAGCCCAGGAGGCAGTCATCCTTTGCCCAATCGAGGCCGAATGGTACCCCTAGAACGCCGCACAGGGTACGCTTCAACTTTGCTGAACCGGAGACAATCGGCGAGGCCAATGGCTCTGCGCATCCTGAGGCTTGGATAGATGAGGAAGAATTTCTGGCCGATGAAGAGACTCTTGGAGGACATACAGGCCAACGAGCGCCGCTCTTGACAGATATCCAGGCGCCAAGCGTAACCCTTGCGAACGACATCGACTTCAACCCAGAGGACCTCTTGGAGTCAGCAAGACCCAAGAGTGGCTTAAGGAGCGCATTCATGAACATGGCGAACAGTATCATCGGAGCTGGCATCATCGGACAACCTTACGCCTTCAAGCAAGCTGGACTCATCTCTGGCATCGTTCTCCTGGTTTCTCTCACAGTGGTAGTGGACTGGACGATTCGACTTATAGTCACGAATTCGAAGTTGAGCGGTGCCGATTCCTTTCAGTCTACTATGGAACACTGCTTTGGCAAGTCCGGGCTCGTTGCCATCTCAGTGGCGCAATGGGCTTTCGCATTTGGCGGCATGGTGGCATTCTGCATCATCATAGGTGATACGATACCGCACGTCTTGGCTGCAGTCTTCCCAGCATTGGAGACGATGCCGGTACTTTGGTTGCTTACGGACAGGCGAGCCATCATAGTGCTTTTCGTTCTGGGTTTCTCTTACCCGCTTTCTCTATACCGAGATATTGCTATGGTAAGATCCATTCATGTACCAGCCGTGTGACTACGTGCTGACAGAAAGTAGCTCGCCAAAGCGAGCACCCTCGCCCTGGTCTCTATGCTCATCATTATAGTCACGGTCGTCACACAAGGCCCAATGCAACCATCTAACTTGCGCGGTCAGCTGAAAGGCAGCCTACTCATCAATGACGGCATCTTTCAGGCTATCGGCGTGATCTCTTTCGCCTTCGTCTGCCACCACAACAGCTTGCTCATCTACGGCTCGCTGAAGACACCAACGATGGACCGCTTCGCCAGAGTCACCCACTACTCAACAGGCATCAGCATGATCGCCTGCATGGCTATGGCGCTCGCCGGCTACCTCTCCTTCGGCGACCGGACTCAAGGCAACGTTCTCAACAACTTCCCCACCAACAACATCCTGGTAAACATAGCACGGTTGTAAGTGTCATCCCCGCGTACCTTTTCGTCGCTTATGCCGCTGCTAACACACCTTGGCCGTAGATGTTTCGGCCTAAACATGCTCACAACCCTCCCCCTCGAATGCTTCGTCTGCCGCGAAGTAATGACAACCTACTACTTCCCCTCCGAACCCCACAACCCCGCCCGCCACCTAATCTTCACCACCTCCCTCGTCGTCTCCGCCATGACCATGGCCCTCTTCACTTGCGACCTCGGCATAGTCTTCGAGCTCGTGGGCGCCACATCCGCCTGCGCGTTGGCGTATATCCTACCTCCGCTGTGTTTTGTGAAGTTGACGAAGCGGCGGACGTGGGAGACGTGGGCGAGTTATGTGTGTATTACTTTTGGGTGCGTGGTGATGGGGATTAGTATTGTGCAGTCAGTGGCGAAGATTATTAGGCATGAGGGGGGTGGGGGGAGTTGTTAGATGAGTGTGTATGATATGGAATCTGTTCCTCGAGCTCTGAAATGCTGCTAGCCTGCTAGCTACGTTGTGATGTTAGGTTGCGGGAGTACACTTTCTACTATCCATCGGCGTTGTTATCCATCAAGAGAGATTGACTCTTGCGCACTCGCTGCGGATGGACGAACAAACCGTTATACTAACGGAAGTCCAAAACGGTCGACCGGGTCAAGGATCGTGAGCGCAACGGTCATTGAAGGCAAATCTATATATGACATAGAACGGGCAGTTCCTCCGCGCCGCAGTGGTAGTTCGCAACTCGCGAGTGACACTACAGCACTACCGTTGAGAGTTCAGGCGTCATAACGCCGACAGGCGCGACATGCTGCATGCACGGCTCTCCGCCATCTCTGCACTGCGACGTCAATACGCAGAGTGACTGAACCTTGTACATGGGCCTGGGCGACTGACAGCGACTATACAGTTACATAAGACCACATGACGACGAAGTAACATGGAGAAAAGACCAGATACTCTCACGAACGTTTTCTGCAACTGACTACCCTAGTAACAGTAATGTTTCCACCTCGCCATACGTATAGTCTTCAGTCTGAGCTTCCAAAGCCCTTACCACGCGCACGCTATCCTTGTCGCTCCACTAGTGAAAGCCTTCTGGTACTGCTGATATTGTCGAGCGCTCCTCTCTTAATAATTCCACTGCTTGGGCATCTGCACTCCACCGACCGTCAGCGCCCTCCATAAAACATATGAGCATCACATCTCACCTTCGCACGCTGTCTTCCCGCATCTCCCCAACTCAGATCAATCCAAGGCGTTCATCAGACTCACGCCCCCTCATCTTCATCGCACCCCTGAGAAAGGGCCAAAGCCGCTTTCATTGTCTTGTCATGGTTCTTCCACCATCTGCCGGTTTGGACCCTGCCCCCAATCTTTAGAGTAGCGCGCAATTGATCGGTCTGCGACTGCTGGTTTGGCGAAGACGCCTCTTCACCTTCAAGCCTCTCTGTTAGCAAACACGTTTGTCCAAGATCGTGTGCTAGATGCAAGCATCATATATCGATATGATAATATGCTGCTCAGCTTCATCCACCTTTGACCTCCTCGCCCATCTGTTGCTGCGGTCCCGTAGGCGGCCCACCAGCGCCCATACCTGGGCTCGGGTGCTGCCCACCGGGCATCGCATGCTGCTGTCTCGGCGTCATCTGCGGATAACCTCCTTGCATACCACCGTGACTGGGTTGCCGTTGATTCTGCCACTGGTGCATTGGATGCGGTTGTCCTGGGCTCGGTGCGAAGGGCATCGGTCCTTGTCCCTGCATGCCCATGTTACCGTGCATGCCACCACCCATACCACCTTGCTGCATGTTATGCTGCTGGCCCGGGTTGAAACCTTGGTGAGAGCCGCCGTGCTGCATCATATGCGGTCTTGGACTCCCCGAATACCCGCCCGGTCCAGGCGTACCTCCATGCTGCCCAGGCATACCCATATGTGGCTGCGCATGATGAGGCATCGGACTAGGATAGCCCTGCTGCTGCATAGGCCCATTCATGTATCCGCCCGAAGGATTCGGCGCCATCATATGCCCTCCCATCTGCGGTCCACCAGCGAACTGCTGTCCTCCTTGCGGGAAGTTGTGACGTCCTTGCGGCACTGCTCGATGATCAGCCGGGCCTCGGGCACCCTCACGCTTCTGACGATACTCACGCTGTCCATACTGTCCTCCCATCTGCCCTCCAGGTCCCATGGGCATCATGTTAGGAGGCCCTTGAGGCCCGCCCTGCATAGGTGCCATACTCCTAGCTTGCATGCTCGGACTGACCCCATATCCCATGCCTTGCTGCTGCATCGGCCCAGCATACTGCGGTTGCATATGCATGTGCTGCGGCATTTGCCCATTAAATGCCATCTGCGCTGGCCCAAATCTCGGCGAGTTCTGCACAGATCCAT
The DNA here is from genome assembly GCA_022814695.1 of Neocatenulostroma microsporum. Lineage (NCBI taxonomy): Eukaryota > Fungi > Ascomycota > Dothideomycetes > Mycosphaerellales > Teratosphaeriaceae > Neocatenulostroma > Neocatenulostroma microsporum. The sequence goes on from JAKLLW010000022.1 coordinate 54,066, forward strand.
TGGGTCCGAACTGGCCCCCAAATTGCTGCATCCTCGGATCGTAAGCACCCGGCGGCGGGCCATGAGATCCCTGCTGCTGGTAGTAGGGACGCTGGTTATGCGTGCCCATCTGCTGAGGACCCTGTGGGTGCATGTGCATAGGTAGTTGATGCTGGTGGGCCATCTGACCTCCGTGGACTCCGCTGTTAGGGATGCCGTTCGAGTTCGGCGTATGCATCGGGCTCACACCTTGGCTGTTTTGACCATAGTTCTTCGGGAAGCTATCCCTGTAGCTCCTGTTCTCGTCACCTGGCCAGGTCGGTGGGGTTTTGAAGGGTGGTGGGATGCCGCCGTTTGCGGCAAACTGCTTTTCGTTCTTGTTCTCTTCTAGCATCCGCTTGACTGGGTTGAAGCAGTTCTCGATGTCCTTGCGGTCTTCCGGAGCCACAGGCTTCTTGTCCTTGCCAAAGAAGCTCGCAGACGGCTCAGCAGGTGCTGGCTCTGCATTGCTCAGGTTCCGTTGTGGTGACTCCGAAGTACCGGACGGTGTGAACGTTGGCGCCAAAGGCCTGAACTCCATGGCATTGATGTTGAAGCGCGAAGTCGCGGATCCTGGGCTAAGCGGCGTGCGCTCTGAAGAGGCGTTGGCAGGTCCGGTCGGAATACGGATGTCAGCCGGTAAGGGTTGCACAGACGGGATGTTACCACGCCCAAACATCTGATGCGTTTGTTGCTGTCTTTGAGTCATAGGCCCACGCGGCGAATGGCCTGGTCCTGATCCTTGCATCAGCTGGGGTGTTCGCATATTCTGGGACTGCCTCGCACGGTTATTCAAAGGCGGGAGACGAGAATCTGAAGCCGGTGGTCCTGCAGCGCTGGTCTGCGACGTCGCGCTCGATGGTGCAGGCGGTGTCGCTCCCGGTGTGATCTCCTTATCCTTCTTCTCTTTAGCTTTCAACTCAGCCTCCTTCGCAGCCTCGGCAGCCTTGTCCTGGATCTCTTTCTGCTTCTTCTGGTCCTTGGCCAAAATCGGAACGAGATCGTCAGGCACTCTGCTATTCAGCTTGAAATTAGCGGCAAACTTCTTAAGATCATTGAGCTTGACGTTTTTCTCCTGCCTGACGCCCGCGCGCTTCTGCTCCTGTGCTTGCTTGACCTTCAGCTTCTCATTGGCGGCGAACTGCTTGAACGCATCAGCCGTCTTCCGCATGGTGTCTTCATGTGCTGGGTCTGCCTGGCTCTTTACCGTCGGTGCCGCTGCAGCAGGGATGGAAGGAGTTGTCTCGGTTACCGATGGCTTAGGCTGCTCTGCTGGCGCAGATGGCTCAGTGGCCGGTGGTGTCGGCTCAGCAGCAGGAGGTTGCTTGGGCCTCTCGGTTGAGAGGATCGCTGGATCGAACGGCGCACCCGGGACGGTCGGCGCGTTGGTGATCGGTCGCTGTGACGGCGGTACGTACGAGCCAGTCCCACGCTTCGGCAGCGACATGTTTGCTTCCCTCCTGACGCCGGAATACTTGTCTTCTTCGGACAGTCCATCGCCCTTGTCCGCATCTCGTCTCCGCTCTTCGGCGACGTGTGCGTTGGCGGGCGCAGAGCCCTCGATCTCGCGCTTTATCCGTTCTGCCTGCGCCTCGCGCTGTCTGTATTGTGGGTGGCTTCTGTCGATCGAGGTGGTATAAATGTTCTCGTCGTATGATGACTGCACGCCGTACTTCGCCTCGTTGACAGCGAACTGGTCCCACGGTACCCCAGTGTCTTCGAGAGACATGTCCATGCTAGGGTCAGCGTCGGGAACCCAGGGTTGTAGCTCGCGTTCGCGTGGCATCGTGGGGCCACGGCCGGAGATCTCGGCGTCGGTGCTGAAGGTGGGTGCTAGTGAGCCTGCCACGCGTAAGTCGGTCTGTGAGTGGATATCGTGAGCATGTTTGCTTACCGTTCTGCACTGGCTGTACGGCGCCGGCGGCGGTGACAACATCCTTGACCGAAAGGTCGGCAGTATCCTGGACCTCGAACGCCATAACATGATCCTCACCCGTGCCCGTGTACTCGTCGGGCATCTCAGCGTCGCCGTTGGCTTGGTGGTCGTTGGGCAGCCGTATTCGCTTAGCCATCTTCAAAACGTATGTGCTCTTCGCTGCCGAGTCAAATGTGCCTCCGCTGAATACTCCAGAGAATTGTTCGCCGCTCTTTAGTGTCAGTGTTGTGTCCATGCCCTGTTGCGAAAGGTTAATAAAACCAATCAATCAAAATGGAGGACAGTGTGTGGTGGGGAGCGATTCCGGTACCATGGTACTACCCGACGGGTAAGTGAAACGTACCTGGAAGTTGGCCATGATGTATAGTAAGCGATCGTGGGCATGCTGTTCAGCATGTGACTCTGTGCTGTTCTTTCCTTGTGCTTGTGGTGGAAGCTTGGGTAATGGCTTCTCGGTGCCATTGGTCATGCTCGGTCGCTGTGTGATTGGGTTCGTGCCTTGCCAGGCATTTGGCTTAGGAGCCTGTGTTTTCGCCCTACTTCAGCTCGTATCAGTACATGTCCTTGTATCCTCCAATACCAGCATCAACAAAAGTGAGGCTGCCATATGTGCCTAAGGCACCTCACGACGACCTTGAGGTCAAAGGCTAGCCAGTCACATCTGCCTTTGCTCCCTCCAGCTCATCTCGTGCGACGGTATGATATGCCTCACCTATTCTGCCCATTCACAGGACTAGCACTCTGCTTCCGGCCATCATCCGTAGCTTTCCCAGAAGCACCGCCCTTTATCTGCTTCGAGGAGCTTCCAGCACCGTTGGGTGTAGACGACTTCACGCCGTCCATAGCTGCCGTCGACATCCTCTCCGCAACCGAATGAGAAAGGTAGAGGTGCGGTCAGGAGAGAGGGAGGTGAGGTGAGGTAGTCGTAAGGTGGGAGGTGAGGTCGTGTGTGCGTTTCTGCGTCGGGAAGCCGCAGCAAGCAGTTCGCTTCTTGTGGAGCACGAAGCTCCCGAGAGCCTCAGGCCCGCCGTTTCGTGTTGACCAGGCGAAGTCAAATCAAGCCGACTTCCGTCTACTGTCGGCCGTCTGATGAGATGGTGGGAGAAGTGAAGGAGGGGAGAAATGCACACGGCGTGGAGGAGAGACACGCTGAGGCTTGGAGGTGTTCGTGAGGTGTCGTGAGGTTCGCAGCAGCAGGGGACTTGGGGTGGTTTTAGCGTGCTTTCGCTTGCTCGCTCGGTCGGGGAAGCGCGCACGGCCCGGTTGTGCAGATGCTATTCGCAAGACGGGTAAAGTATGTTTGATGAATGCCGTCGACTCGTCGCTGTTGTCGCGTGTTCAAGGAAAGGAGCGGTAGCATCGAATTTGATATGATTTGAGCGTTTGTAGTGTCCACGGACGTCAATGTCTAAATGTGGCCTTCTTCCTGAGAGGTCAAGCCAGCGGCAGCACCCGCCCCTACTCCAGAACCAGTGCCGTTTCGGGCACCAGTCAATTAGTTATCGCAGCACCTTCAGCTCACGACGACTCTATCTTCGCGTTCTCGCTGTCACGAGCGTCGTCTTTGGAGTTCTGCGTGGGCCTTTGTTGTTTGTTGTGCCTCCTTTGAAACCTCCAACCTTGTCCCTGACAACTGAAGCCTCCACCAAAGCTTAAACCGAACGCCGGCCATAACATCGTACGGGAGCAGGAGTCAGATGCGAAAGAGTTATACATACTACACGTGCCAGCACATGATCGCGACAGTGCCTATATACGCCGCTCAGACCCGAGCGTGCTGCAGCAACTCAGTACACTTGACTCGCAGCAGTCACTAAACCATACACAACAATGGCTACAGAAGACCCCCAGAGGAGCAGTGGAGGCTCCGGCCGCTCATCAGGCCGGAGTTCTCGTCAGAACGTACGCGCCCTACCATGTCATCAAGATGGAGAACCTCAAAGTGCGCGTGTGGAATGAACTAACATCGTGGTCGCAGCCCCAACAGCAACTCTCAACCATAGAGAAGTCCGTCACACACCTCCTCGTCGCTACGAAACAACTACTCGAAACGTTGACCATGTGGTCTCGCGGCAGCGCTACTGAAGCAGAAGTAAGTGATGTATACGTGAGGTTGGGATATGAGTTCAACATAGCGTGTCGTGCTTTCAATTCTATCGGCGTTGAGACTTCAGATCTTGGGCCGGTGCCGGATCTGCTAAGGGAGATTCTGGAGGACACATTGAGCCAAGAGGCGAGTCAGGGGAGTCTTGACAAGTATTTGCCGCGGATAAGGGACATCATCATTGGGCTTCTGCATGGGTTGAAGAAGAAGCAGCAAAGATTGAGGGCCAAGGGCCAGAACGGACAAGCCAGTGGGAGTGGTGGCGCCGACGGGGCAGCGAGACCGCCGAGGCAGGCTAGCACTGCGAGTAACATGAGCGTGGAGAGTTCCTTGACACAGCAACTGGAGGATATTCCGAGCCGCCAATCCAGCAGTCGGACTTTCGCTCAGAGGGCCGGCAGCGGTGAGATGGCAGGACAGCCGGATCTACCTCCTCGGACTACGAGCGTTGCGGCGGGAGGAAGGTCTTCACCGCGAAGGCAGAATAATCTGAGTCCGCAGAACAGCATGCACCAGCCATCCAGCCGCGAAACCGTAGCGTCTACTGCCAACTCCGACTCAGGTTCCTCGATGTCGAGCAATGCCATGCAGAACATTCCCGTTATCGCGCCGTACCCGGAGCAAGACACCATCCCAACTAACGCCGGCTACGAACCCTCCTCCCAGCCCAACGAACACTACCCCGAGCCTCCACGCCCTCCGCCGAAACAGAACGATGCGCTTCAGGCGCTGCAGAGAGGTGGTGACCTGGAAAGACGGGCTTCGAGGCGTTTCTCAGCCTACCAGATACAAAAGCATTTGGGTGGAGGCATGAATGGGATTGCGGCTATACCTCCCGCTCAGCACTCTCCGGTCCCTAATAGAGGTAGGGATGTCCGAGAGTCCATGAGCGCGGTGAGGTCCAGAGGGAGCGTATTGCACAGCAGAGCGAGGTCACGACATGAGAAGGCTGCTGCGGCAGGATATGAAGCAAGCCCAGGTAGGCAACTCCACGATGTTCGCAGGATCTCGGAAGAACAGTCGGAGGCTTCCGCAAAAGGGGAGGCACCGACACCTGGCTTAGCTCCAGGAGAACCTCCGATCGGACAGCTCCCGGATAGCCCTACAGTGAAGACGCCAGAAGACAAACTCGCGGCATACCCGTTTCCGGAGACGCCGCAGGACCAGAAGGTGGGAGCTACGTTGAACGGACCTATTGCTGAGCCTTTCGCTCCTTCTGTCGAAGATGAGAACGGCTCCAAGTCTGATCTGCGAAGGAGAGGGACGCCTGCACGCAATGGGTCCCGACGGACGACTCCTACCGCAAGACAGTACGGTACACCGCCGCAGAGCCAATACGTGCCGCTGCCTGAGAGCTCACCGCAGCCTGGGAAAGAACTTACGCTGTTCCTTCAATACAAGAGCAAGATCAAGAAGTTCGTCCTTCCGGATGGTGGGGACCTTAGTATACCGAGACTGCAGCTAGCTTTCATCGAGAAGTTCGCGTGGAATACGCACAACAACGGTGTCGACTTACCGGAGATATACATCCAGGATCCAGTTTCTGGGGTGAGACATGAGTTGGAGGACCTGAGTGACATCAAAGAACGCAGTGTTTTAGTCCTGAATGTCGAGGCTCTGGATGAGGTGAAGCGACACATCGACGATGGCATTGGCGGCCTGCGACGCATCGTTGAAGGTATAAAGACGAGTGTCGAAGATCAAGGAGGGGCCTTGAGATTGGTCAGTGAGCGGCAGCAAGAGACTTCGAAGGAACTGGCCGGGATCGTGGCCGCACCACCGGCTGCTGCTTCTGCACCTACTGTGGCGAAAACTGGGTCAGGTGGCGGGCATGCGAGAAGCATCTCTGTCAAAGACAAGATGGGCCAACTAGAAGAAGTCCGCACGCTGCGGAGGGACCTGGCGGTCGTCAGACAGACTTACCAGTCTTTCGTGTCGGATATGAACGCTTCTATGACAACGATTCGCTCCAAAGCTGCGACGATCAAAAAGGTCGAGGCTGTTGCCTCGACGCCAGACTTAGACAGCAATACCGGCCGAACATACGTCAACAAAGGCAAGACGCAACTCTCCCTCGACAGCGAGAAAATCGTCAACCGTGTCGACGACCTGCAGGATCTTGTCGAAGACCTCCGAAAGGATGTCGTTTCCCGCGGTGTCCGTCCCTTGCCAAGACAACTCGAAAGCGTATCCAAGGACGTCTCGCTCGCAACCTCCGAGCTCAAGAAATTGCAAGAGTACCTCCGCAAAGAGAAACCGATCTGGACGAAGATCTGGGAGAAAGAATTGCAGGTTGTCTGTGATGATCGGGATCTCTTGACCATGCAAGAAGAGCTCGCCGCAGATCTCGAAGACGACTTGGAAAAAGCAGCAGCAACTTTCGCACTAGTTGAAGAAGCTACTAGGCAACAGAACCTAGCTGCCAACCCCAACGCTGGAGGGGAGAAGCAAGGGTCAAGGAGTAGTAGTCGCACACTCATGCCTATTGCACTTGATCAGGGCGCAGACCCACGCAAAGCGAAAGACTCTGTTCTTGGAGAGGTGCGAGCGCTTCAGCCGAATCACGAGAGTAGGCTTGAGGCTATTGAGCGTGCGGAGAAGAGTAGGAGGAAGGAGTTGGAGAGTCGAGGGGAAGGAGCTTTTAAGCGCGAGCTGGGTGATTTCGTGGAAACTGGTAAGCTTAAGAAAAGCGGCGGCGTCGACGAAGTCGAGCGCATGCGCAAGGTCAGGGAGGAGAAGACGAGAAAGGAAGTCTACGAGCGGCAGCAGGCAAGGTTGGCTGCGCAGGCGGAGAAGGAGAGGGAGGCTGCTGCTGCTCAGACCAATGGGGATGGAGCTGCGGAGGCTCCTGTGATGAATGGCGACGATGCGTCCAGTAGTCTAGAGGTTCCGGCCCAGAGCGACGGGACAACGAGGGAGAATAGTCCTGAGCCAGGATTTGTGGATGCGAAGGAGGATGTCGGGGAGGAATCTGGTGCGTCGTGATCCTGGTCCTGGTGTGGGATGTGAGGGATGTGTTTTGAGTAGATGTCGGCATGTATAAAAGCATCTTCTAACGTCTACTGGATGATCTCGTCAGTCTCTAGCCGTATGACTTTGTTCTTGAGTGGATTTACTCTCGATTGTCGTCCGAAGAGGATTGGAATTGGGGGGAGTGTTGCGCTGTAGAGTCTTCTTATGACTTGACGTGCTCTTTGCAACCTGACATGATGGTCTCGCAGCATTCAGATCGACAACAGGCACTTGGAGATGTGAAGCCGTCACCCAAGATCGTGGGATTTACTGCTGCTACTGATCAATAGCGGTACCTCCATCGGTCTCACAATCGACGACACCTGATCTTCCAGGTACAGCCTCGTCGGCTTGTTGGGTGTCAATGTCAAATGGCCGTCTGGCCATTGACATGTCCGTAGGCGAATTCTAGTTTATCTGTACGAAATGCTCTTCTTGTGACAACATTCGCCGATGTAAAATTACGCTGCTACCACTGCGCAGAAGTTCATATTGGCGAATGTTGGCGAAGGTCTGATAAAGCGCCGCCGCACCGAAGGCATAAGTTCTCACATGTCGATGTCGCTGCAAATCATGGCTAGAGATATCATCAGTACAGCCCACGATCCTTCTAGTATTCACAGACCGAAGGGTGTCCGAGAGGTCGTCGCCGCCACCTTTTCCCTTTACCCAAACCCTAACCCTAAAGCCCACAGCCTTGCTGGAAAACCCGGTACAATGCCGCACTGTTGGTCGTGACGTTGCATAGCAAGGTATGGGATCTACATGCAGTCTATGAACATCCGACCAGTGGCTCCCAACGCCTCGCTGATAATACTAACGCCTTCCCATGTATCCTGATTGCCATGCTCTCATTTGCCATAAACCGTAAACCATCAATTCATCACACCGTACACCTTCTATCATGCCCGTCCAAGCGCATCATCGCACTGCATCACGCAGTGCTTGACCACAGTTTAAGCGCCAGAGCTGTGAGCCTTACGCCTCACACATCATATGCTGCCCCGTATGCTTCACAGCCCTATCTCATCTATACATCTCTCCACGATCCTACCGAAGAGTCCGCAGCTGTACTTCCTGCGCAGGTAGTGGCTCGCAATCCGCACCAATTTCGCCGTCTCTGGCGTCGAACTGCATGCCGCTCATCAGACCCTGCTGACTTTCTTCGTCTTGCGCCAGATTATGGCTTCCTTCCGTATGATTTTTACTTGCGCCATTCTTACCAGCAGTCGCCATGGTCGCAACGTAGATCGCGGAGCCGAGGATGAGGGTGCTACCCGCTATGCTCATCAGGTCTGGCGAGTGCCCAAAGATGATCTCGTCTGCGCTAATGGCGAACAGCATCTGCGTGTACGTCATGTTGGTCGCGCGGGAGGACTTCTCGTATGCGAGCCCGGCGGCCAGGAGGAATTGCTACGATATGTATCAGCATTCGACACTCATTCGGCATGGATGTGGTTGGCGTACCATGACGAAGCCGCAGACGCCCAAGAAGATGAGGTAACCCCATTCCTTGAGGTCTGCAGGCATTTGAAAGCCAACATTGGGCAGGACGGACAGCATGAAAGTGCTGACTATGGTACACCATACGGCGAAATAGTTCACGCTAAGAAGCGGATGTGCTCTTTGCCCAATCCACCTTATCGTCGTGAATGCTGTACATGAGCCTAGGACCCCAAGTAAGGCCACTCCGACGGCTATCAGACGCTGGGTTGGCGTGACGCTCTCGTAGCTTGAAGCGTCTGGCGCGCCGATGGGTGGAGCGGTGGAGTTTGTGGTCGGTGCACCATCAATACCACCGCTTCCTGGCGACGAACTTCCAGAAGAGAATGCGGCGAAAAGGGTGGATGGCCTAGCGATGAGCACAACGCCAACCACGGAAATCAGAGCAGCGATCTGCTCGATACGGGTGAACGGCTCATTTATCAGGATCGAGCATGCCCAACACGCCAGACTAGGAGCCAAGAATGTGATGACCGTAGCGTCCGCCAGAGGCAGGTACAGCAACGAGTAGTACATCCCAAACACACCAAAGAAGCCTCCGAACCCTCTTGCTACCAACAGCCATCTCACCTCCTTCATGCCGAAGGGGAAGTGTGGCGTCTTCGTGTACCACATGTACCCCGTAGCGAGGACGCAAGTAATGCCCATGCGAGCGAAGAGGATTTGGAAAGGATGCAGACCCTTGCCCTTGTTGCCTTCGACTTCCAGAAGCCTGGTGGTGACATTCATCAGGGTGCCGAAGATCTGGGCAAGGAGCATATAGGCTAGGCCTTTATTGCGAATCCAGAAGGCCTGTAGCTTTCCTCGCCAACCTCGAGGTGGCGGGGCCGGCGATTGTGAGACATATCGTGCTTCACTAGCATTCCGCGAGAGTGATCGGCTGGGGCGTATCTGGTCGTACTCCTCCGCAGATAAATTGGACAAGGTATCTGGTGAGAGTGGCCTTATCGGTCCCGAAAGTGGCGCTGAGAGAAAGCCATTACTGCCAGTAGGATAGGTGTCGCTTTTCGCAGGATGTATCCCGATTGTGGGTGTGGCGGAGACGCTGTCATGTCGCCCCCGTTCTTCGAGCTCGTATGCGCTGACAAGACCGACCTTGTCGTCTTGCTCAGGCTTCGATGTCGTTGACGGCCAACTCATCGTCTAGCGATGCAAGCCTCGGGTCCCGCTTCGTCCAGTCGTGCTTGCCGAACCAAGTGTATACTCATCTAGACAGCGTATATTTTGCGTGAGATAGCCAAGACCCTAGGAAAGTATCACGTCGTGTAATAATAGAGTAGGTAAGCACGAGACCAGGTAGAAGAGAGGAAAGTAGAGCAGAGAAGTATCGAGTCAGCGTCGAATCCTCACCTGCAGATTCGAAGAGAGGCAATGCTTCTTGCCCTCTGGTTTGTGGTGCATCCGCGCATCGCAGATTTTGGCTCTGACCCACCCCCGCTATCGTCTTGCCGCATCTGGGTCGTCGCTTGGCCAATAGTGCATGCGATGCGGCTGCAACGAGTACGCAAGTGTGACAGCTATGGCAGGCACAGTGTACGTTGGACGGCGGATAGACGACGCGTAGTCGCTGTAGTGTATGGGATGAAGTTGTGATGCGGTTGATCAAGTGTTTCGCTTCACCCGCGCAAAGACCAGCCTTGGCGAACCATCCCGTGGCTGCCAAATTGGCCCAGGCCGATCGGCATCCCGCGGGTATGCAGAGGCCTTGGCGACGAAGTGAACGTTGTTCCCGAGGTTGCTGTAGTCTGCTGCACTATACTTCGTACACGTCGACTTGCTGTATCCATTCGCTCTTACCGTTGCACGACGCTCCCGGTCCCGAATTTGCTTGACATCCGCAATGGCTGGGCTCAAGCACGGGCGTATGCCCGATGATGTCCTGAACGGTTTCGAGGACGCATCGCCGGAGGAGCGTATCCGACGAGTCCTGAGTACCACATGGCCGGATGACAAACGCTTCATATCGCAGTTCTGGGAGCAGCAATGCAAACTGAGAGACGTCAAAGTCAAGTCAGCTACAAACACTGTAGTAACTTTCGCATTCAAGGTCGACCGCTTTTACTGCAATGGCTCCGGTAATCTGCATGGTAAGTAATTTCGTATCATACACAGAATTGATTTATTGCGAAAGCCATGCATAGCTGATGTTCTTGACAGGAGGGGCGCAAGCCACAATCTTCGACATGTTAACCTCAGTCGCTTTGCAAGCGGTCGGGAAGCGAGATCACTGGTTGAACGCAGGCGTTAGCAGAAATCTAGCCGTCACTTATCTCCGGCCAGCACCTGAGGGTGAAGACCTCTTGTTGGAGTGTGAAGTGATAAGCATGGGAAAGACCCTGGCGTTGCTGAGAGGTGTACTGAAGCGGGAGAGAGACGGCGCTGTGATCAGTACCTGCGAGCACGACAAGGCTGCTGTGCGGACGAAGCCGGGCTGGAAGCTGTAAATTCGCCTCGAGCGCCAAGCCTCTGGTTGGAAAAGACCGGTTCGAGCTATTGTACACTTGCCCTTGAGAACCGCACAGGCTCGATGTCACATTCAAGACACTCACGAACCAGCTCCGTTACACCTCACTCCCTACGCCTCCACAGCTCAGTCGACATCATTCATCGCAGTCACCACACTGCCATCTCCCGCACCTCGTACATTTCGCAGACTGGTGGCTCTTGGGACCTGTCGGAGCTGGAATTCGGAACACTCCACGAATGGCTGAGCGAACTCATGCTGGCAGTCGCGCAGAAACGCCGTCCACCCATCCAAGTGCGTCTGCACCGCAACGACTAGCACCTTTGCCAGTACTCCTTCTACGACACGTTGAGTCTCTGGTGGGAGCGATGGCCCCAAGTCATCAATCCCATGCATCACCAGAAAAGCCGCATGCTGGATGGCTTGGCAGCACCTGTCGTCCATGTTGACATACTTCCTCCCGGACTCGTAAAAGGCATGCCTGCTTTCGGCCTCGTAGAAGGCATACCTGCTCCCGGATTCGAGAAGGTATGGGAGACCGGTTGACTCACACCCATCCTCCAGCTTGCGATCTGAGCCGAAAGCATCCTCCAGAGACTTCCTCTGGTTCCTAGTGTAAGAGACGAGGAGGTTGTGGAGGGCTTCGTAATGGAGTCTCACGGCCTCGATCTTGTTCTTCAGCACATCGGTGTCAAGCATGCTTCCGGCGAGTGTGCTGGGCTCTGGCATAGTATGGTTTCTCTGCGAATAAAGGTAGACCAGCGGATCTTTGGTACGGTCTTGTAGCTGCGTGATGCGGATGAGTCTTGACAGGGTCGATTACTCGCGGGCGTTGGACGACATGTCCTCCATCTCTGAGGTGCAGCGGAGACGGCGCATGCTCGCTTCGAAGCGAGCTTTCACTGCTTGGTACTCACGCTCTTGCAGCTCCTGGCGCTCATCACATGGCCTGACCATCTCATCTTTACCGGATAGACGGGCCTTGTGGTCCACCTTGATCCTACCGTGCGGCTGCAGCAGACGGTCATCATACATGTACATCAGGGGCTGCCCATCATACCCGCCTTCGGTCTGGGAGACTGCGTACATGCAGTCTGCTGCGAGCCACTCTTTGTCTCTCACGAAGGCCAAGGCCTTGTCATTGCCGATGAACTGAGCCTTCGTTTGCCTCAAGGTCTCTACGCCATTTGCCAGCAGGTGGACCCAGTCGAAGGATTTGGTTTCTACCTTCACCCTGAACTTCAAGTCGACGCGTTGGATGCCTTGCCAGATGGCTCGACCGTCTTTGCCGAGCTGGCCTAAGGTTTTGTTTGCCTTGCTCGGTAGCTTTGCCATCTCTGCCTTCGACATCTTCCACTCTGGTTGCTTCTCTACGCGAGGTCTGCAGGCGTCGTAATCCTCAACATAGAGCCTGGCATCGTGTGGAATAGAGAAATATAACAGGCGTGTTGCATCCCCATCGAGCATGCTTTGCACGGCCACCAGCAATGGACTACTTGATGGCGCATGCGACGGCATATCTGCGCTCGTTGCTTCGGGGAGATCAGCCACCGTCTTCCGATCCATCCTCATCACTGGCTTATCTCCAGAAGAATCATGGGCCACTGATGCCGAATACGCTGTCTCATCGATACGAGCTCTCTCGGAGATGTCAGCTGCCGCAATTCCATCTAGCCTGGTCACTCGCCTGTCTCCAGAGGCATCGTTGGCCTCTGGCCCTGAGTGCTCTACGTCCATCTCTTGCTTGCTCATCGGCTCCGCACCGTTGTCTGCCGCCGCATACGCTGCCATACCCGACGCTGCCGTAACGGGGATTCGTATTGAGGATGTCAAGGCAGGCTCGGAGGAATACTGCGGGTCGCTATCGATATCCATCTGGTCGTCGGTGTCCATTCGAGCAGGCTCTTGTCCGTTCTCCGCCATCTCTCTGGTCCGATCCGTGGGCTGCGCTGCCGTAGTAGGCGTCGGCTGCTCGTTTGCCATTGCTGTGTTGGAGATCGCCTGCGGTCTATGGATCTGCTACACCGTAGAATGGGCTGTGTTTGCTGTCTAACCCAGGATTGCGGTATTGCTCTTTGTGCGGGCGTAAGCGATAGCAGCGGGATATGAGTGGCTTGCTGCTTGTGAGATGATGCTCCAATGGGTATTCAGCAGTTGCTGGACCAAATGCGTAGGTCTGGCGATGGTGGGCGTCGCTGTCAGATCAGAAGTCTTGGCGCTTCTCGGCCGGAAAAGCGATTTTTCCTGACGGGCTTTTGCCACGACGCAACCATCCCCATCACAACATCTGCACATTAGGGCAGACATTCGGCGGCAGCGCGCTCTCAGACGATATTACAAGAAGGGTCACAGCACCATCTCAGCTCTATCGCTCGCATCCCGCAGGTATGTTGAGCCTATAGAGGCAGAATACCTCACCGCAATGGCATTTCGCCTATCGGGGATCTATCTTACGCCTGCCGTCAATGCTCTCTGCATTTCGCTGACTATTGGGATGTCAATAATACCGCAATAGCGAATGCCAGCGCTCAAAACACCTCAGCAATTCGGAGACGTCGCCATCGCAGCTACGTCGAGCTCAGACAGCGACAGCGAGCCATACGAAGGGTTGGACTGGGGCGATGAGGACACCTACGCGGACATCCCGCCAGGTTCAGCAGTCGGATCGCACGGCGATCCGCCGGAAGAAGCAGAGGATTCCGGAGATCCTAGCATTGAGGCTCGCCCGGCGTCACCTGAGGATATGGAGGCCATAGAGGTGATGGAAGCTATGGAGGCGTCGAAGAAAGAAGAGGAGGAGCGCCTTCACGCTATGCTACCGCATATACAGGTCAGCCGCCATGTCCAAGACGTCAACAGAGCCGAGTCGATCATGGCTGAGCACCGAGAGTTCGCCAGCAAAGTCGTCGACGGCTACTGCACCTTCTATCAGACTAAGATAAGCTGCGAGGACACGGGGGCAGGCCCGGACGACGAGCGATGGGTTACGGTAGGGCAAGCTGCAGATCAGGTCGATCAAAACATTTCGAAGCTGAGGGCGGAGTATCACGACTACCAATGGAGTGGCGGCATTGCGCAGGAACACATCAACAATACACTGCCGAAGCTCGAAGCCTACTTCTGCGAGAGAGTAAAGGAGGTTGCGCTCTATACCACCTCTTAGGCCCACCTCAAGATTGACCTGCGAACGGACGCACGATGGAGAGGTGGGGCGGAGCGGCAGAGAGGCAAAGAAGACGAGATGATTACATGGGAAATCCAAAAGCGGGCGCAGAGCGTTTGGAGACCGAACGGCAAAACCAGCTATGTGCCATGGTGTACAAGTATTTTCCGTAAACGGACGCAGATCACAGAGCATACAGTATCTTACAGCATTGTCGTATTACCGGCCTCCAATTGTGTCTAGTACGCCACCTGCGGACAGCTTCCTTCCCGGTGGGCGTAGGATACCTAGGTCGAAGAACGGCGATGCATCCTATGTCATGGTCAGTATGGTACAACATCGTATCGCCGCATGCAAACTTACCAGCCAACCTTGCCAAAACTTGATACGAGGTGATTCAGTCCAAGCATCGTCCACTACACATCTGGCACAGTACGGTGTGTCGCCAATCAAGCCAACGTCAGATTCCATCGTGAGGGTGCCAGACATGAGGAGATCGTCGCCACGGTCGTTGCAGGCGTAGACTTTATGTACCTCATGTCTTCGTGAAACTATGTTGTTGCCGCCCATACGCCAGCTAACGATCTCTGACTTGCATTCAGCATACGCCGTCCAATCTGGGTACGTGTAGGCACTCACGCTCACGACCCTTCATACTTCGCTTGTTGACAACGAACTCTCCATCCTGCGTAAAGACTGTGTCCGCAAGCTCCTCACTGCAATGGGAAGCTGTCGAATCGACCAACTCGTAGAAGCGGGCAATGATTTGCTTCACTGGCTCCGGTATGGGTTGGGCTGGCCACTCTGCATCTTCCATTGATCCCGAGAACATGTACAGAGAAGGAAAGGGGTAGATGCCCAATTAATGTATAGCAGGTTGCGAACAAGGTAATGATGTGCAGTATGTATGCAGTCTGCGGGAGGCGGAGAAGCCGAGGGTTTGGCTCGGTGGCTGGAACGGTGACAGGCCACTCTATGATGACTCCATGTCGACCACAACGATCGAATCGTTACAATATAGGCAGATACAGCCGTTGCATCCTGTCGCCATACCTTCGTTTTGAAGTATTTTGATTGGCCAACGAATTTGAACCTCACTTCAACAAGCGGTCCCAGAATAGGAAGTAGCAGGTTCTTGGCTCCCCCAAGCAGTAATCGAAACCCCGCACACCGCCGCCGAGCTACCTCAAACCCGTGTTGCTGCCAAGTCCCTCGCTTGAACTTCGGCCCACTGTTGAACGTGCTACATATACGGCGTTTTCTTTAGAGAGCCTTCATCAACTGGTACAGACGACTGTTCGTTCAGTTTGTCGAAGCGGTTAAGCGGTGAGATGGCCGAGCGGTCTAAGGGTGCGAAAAACTACTCTTCATACTTCGAGGGTAAGACCCATGCTGACAGTCTCCCAGCGCCAGCTTAAGGAATCCGAAAGGATGTTAAGCGCTGGTCCGGTCAGTTTACCTCACCCTAGTCACTTCTTCATCAATTACTGACTTCTTCATAGAAAGGGCGTGGGTGTATGTGCAATCAATTCTCCATCATGATGAGTATCTTTACTGACTTCGCTCAGTCGAATCCCACTCTCATCAAATTTATCTTTTGCCGTTTCGATGTCCAGCACTCTCTCTACGTCGAATATTATCCTTCTCGATCGCTGTTATCATCTTGCAATATTATTTTGGTGCTCAAGATATGGGTTCCAGATGTCTCCCATACTATGTCAGCCTGACATGTCAACCTTTGCCTCAGGGCTGTCAGAAGGCAACAACACTTGCTGCATATTCATTCTACTTGTAGCAAAGACACCGCGACGAGTGCTGGATACGCCGGAAATGTCCCCGCTGCACCTTTATTGGGGCTGGTATCTAGAATGCCACGAAGTGAGGTCGGACGCTCGGACTTTGACTCCGGCAGGTATGTGAACGTACACCATGTTGCAAGAACAACATTGCTTCGTTGCCTCGTTGCTACAGATAATGTAATGGCTTCTCACGCCTTCATCATACCCGACGAAATCACTCCTAAAAATCCTTGGGAGTACTAGTCCACGCCGGCATACATGCTTGTACTTCCGCCCTGCCTCTTGCACAAGAGTCTTCATCACCATTCTCAGCCTCGCCTTCGACTAACCAACTCCAAAGGTACCCTCCACCGTATCCACTACACGCTCTTCCCCGACCTGTCCTCCTCGCCTGGCTCACATCCATTGCAGCGATCTTCTCAAGAATTGCATTGCCCTCCCAAGAATCTCACTCGGCTTATCAAAAGGATCAGTCTCAATCTTACCATTGACTTCCCTGTGACCTCAGATCAGGCTTTCGAAGTCTTGAATTGCTTATCCCGAATCCTTTTGCTGTTCTTCTACAGGTCGACATGCGTATTGTGTCGAACTTGGTCACCAGACTATGTCAGCGAGATGGGACAGTCCTTCCCTGAGGACCGCATGTAAACAACACATACTGACAAGGTCGACTGGCAACCAGATCCACGTCAACAGGTGCTGATTTGGTCTGTGATGTTGCCGCTGTTCTGTAAAAGGGATTAGTCTCCTGTCTCTCTCTCTAGGAGCGAAGAAGTCCGTCCATCTGAGGTCGACCACGACGCAAGCAGAGGTGATGACAGCATTATGGTCATTCTGTACATCTCATACATCTCATCCATCTCTGTCTGCTTATATCATGTAAGTCATCGGTAACCCCATACCTTCAGCTCCCAAAGCCAACCCCTCACCACCAGTCACCCTGGTCCTTCATGGCAGCAGCCACCTTACTGAACCCAGCAATGTTGCCACCAGCCACCAGCGACGGGAACTCGCCCTCGGCAGACTTGACATACTCCTTCGCCGTGGACAAGCAGTTCTCGAAGCAGTTCTTCATAATCCCCTTAAGCTTCTCGTCCACCTCCTCAGAGCTCCACTTCAGACGAGCACTGTTCTGCGCCATCTCCAACCCGGAAACAGCCACACCACCAGCATTCGCGGCCTTGCCTGGTGCGTACCAGATAGCATCGCCCTTCTTCTCCTTCCGGTTCTTCTCAAAGATATCGATAGCCTCTTGCGTGCAGCCCATGTTAGACCCTTCAGCAATGAACTTCGCGCCCAGGTCAATGAGCTTCTGACCCTCCTCGCCAGAGACCTCGTTCTGAGTCGCAGATGGAAGAGCAACATCGACTTTCTCGACGTGAACCCATGGGCGCGCACCCTCGACGTACTTGAACTTCTGCTTGTACTCTGAGCTCTCTGACAGCTCGGTGAGCCCCTTCCTCTTGACTTTCAGGTCTGCGATGATGTTGATGAGGTCGGGTGTGATGCCCTTCTCGTCGGTGGCGATGAGGGCGCCCTTGCTGTCGGAGAGGGAGATGATGGTCGCGCCGAGCTCGATGGCCTTTAGGGCGGCGTACTGAGCGACGTTGCCGGAGCCGGAGATGGCTACTCGCTTGCCTTGGAAGGATTCTTTGCCGCCGGAGGCGTATTGGATCATATGCTGGACGTCTGTAATAGCTCAGTCAGCGCTCTAAAGCTCCACAAACACCACTTCGAGTATAGAGGCTCACAGTAGACAAGACCGTAACCAGTGGCTTCCGGCCTGATCAAGCTACCACCCCAGTTGCCACCCTTGCCGGTCAAGACACCCTCCCACCTGTTCTTCTCTGCACGGTAGGCACCGAACATCCAGCCGATCTCACGAGGCGAGACACCAATGTCACCAGCCGGCACATCAGTGTCCGCACCAATGTGCTTGTTCAGCTCGCGCATGAAGGAGACGCAGAACTTCCGGATCTCGTTGTCGGACTTGCCCTTTGGGTCGAAGTCCGCACCACCCTTGCCACCGCCCATAGAGACTGTAGGTCTTGTTAGCTCACCGTTCGCAGCCTGGTCGCGGCATCGGAGAACTCACGGCCGGTAAGCGCATTCTTGAAGATCTGCTCGAAGCCCAAGAACTTCAGGATACTGAGGTTGACAGTCGGGTGGAATCGAAGACCGCCCTTGTATGGCCCTAGAGCCGAGTTGAACTGGACACGGAAACCGCGGTTGACTTGGACATTGCCCTTGTCATCCTCCCAGGTGACCCTGAACTGGATGATGCGCTCTGGGATGGCGGCGACTTGAAGAGCCTTCTTGTACTCTGGGTTCTTCTCGAACAGGCTGCTGTTCTCGAGGGTCGAGGCAAGCTCTGCGCATACTCTTAGCATCCGCTTCGAGCTTCACTGTGCTCCAATGGCTCTTCTTACCCTTGTAGGCTTGCTCGAACTCTGGCTCGGATGGGAGGTTCGACATCTTGGTGTATGATTCTCTGAAGTTTGGTGTCTACGGGGTGTTTCCAATGTTTATGATGAAGCTGAAGAAGGTCGTGAGGAAGGTAAGAGTTTGGGTGTGTAATGAGAGAGTGAAGGTAGTCACGAGTAAACAAAGAAATAGCTTGACCTCCACCTCACGCGCCTTCTCAGCAGCTCCAGCAAAAAAGCAGCGTCTCACACGTCACATCAGGCTCTTCCCTGCTCGCTACAGTGGCCCAGCATCTCGCAGACTCCGCTAGCTGCAGCCTCCAGAGCGAGTAGAGGCATGGCGTCGCCGAAGCGTCATCTAGTCTGCTCTCAGAGGGTGGTCGTTTTGGAGAGTGAGAGCACTGGTTCATGTCATCTCTTCTTCGGGACCTTTTCGGTGCTCTTATCGCGGCTCTCCGAATGGCTACATTATTACCCTTTTTCTTGTCCCTGCATGTCCGTGGAAGTGCAAACTGTAGATTGAGTTTGTGGGAGTAAGAGGGTGGTGCAGCAAGGCCGACATCGGCGCGGGGCAATGGGCAATGGCAATGTGCAGTAAGAGACCTTTCACGACCACGCGACATGAAGAAGTGCAAGGTCTGGAGTCTGGAAGATTTGCACCGCAGACGAGCAGCACCGAAGAGTATAGGATGTATGCGGTGTGCAGTGCTCACGAGATCGCGTCGTCTCACACTCCCATCGCTCCAACAGCCTCCTGTCTAGTGCCACATTCATACGCGTCCAGACGAGAGAGAGAGAGAGGAGTTTGACGCAAAACTTCGCAGGTGGACATGGAGCAACAGACGAGGACAACCATACATCATGACCTACGATGAACCGGATGAGTGTGAGAGCAAGCGACCGACAGGCTATCCCTCGTCAAGCAGTTCCCCTGCCGACCACCACGGACACGACAGCGAGGTACGGTGCTATAGATCTTTGGCAATTGGCATCTCAGCAACCCAGACGGACCGGCCGGATACGAGATATCCATACGGTAGCCGGATCACATCAGACGGTTTCGAGAAGACGCTGTGCTATGAGATATCTCCTGGAAATCCGGCTCTTTTCGGCCGCATGGTGTATGATACAGCAGCACGAATTCCCTTCGATCTCAAGGGCATGGCGGCAATATCATTTGTCCCCTACAAGCACCAAAAAGGGTCGCAACGCTCTCACCGATGTCCATTGAGTCCACACCTTATGTTTGCACACATCCAACGATCAATGCCTCGTGGCGTGATATTCGTCCTGGCCCAGAGGACGGCCATGAATCAGGATACGGGCTTGACGTGGCATCGATGAGTCTGCTCTAGAACACGAGCCAGCTGCTTCGACATTGTTGCAACGATGTCGTGTTGGGTTGCGAAACAGTATCCTCGTATCAAGCCGCAGCCTCATATGAATACGTAATCCGGTTGGTTCTGCGCTTCTTTGCCAGTGTATAAGTAACCTCTACATTTCTGCAATGCCCATCTTCTTTTGCTTCAAACTCAAAAGCAACATACACCTACAGTAAACTTCTACCAGACCCAACAACCTCACAATGTACAAGTCAACAATTCTCCCAGCACTCTCGTTCTTGGCAGCAACGGCCAACGCCTCATACTTCTTACTCAACCCGCTCTCAGTCGAGGACTTCTCCTCCCACCAATCGATCAACTTCACTGTCAGCGCTCCAGGGCAGAACGAAGAGAGCGGTGGCCCAAACCCAGCTAATTGCACCATGACCCTGTGATCGCCCTTCTGCCACATCATATATCGACACTGTTACTAACACTCATCCTCCAGGCAAGGCCCGCAAATCCCAACCTGCTGGCCCACCTGCTCCGGCGGTTCCGGCCGGTACTACGCTCGCGTGACTCCGAACAGCTGGGTCGCGGCCGACAACTTCTCGCTGGACATCTGGCAATCTTACGTCTACGAGCTCGGCGAACACAACAATGGCACGGCGAAGATTACGGCACGTAATGGGTATGCGGGTGTTTCGACGGGCGAGACCGAGGCTTGCTACAACAATGGGAATGGCGGGTTCAATGCGACGTTCACACAGTTGACTGACGATGAGTCTGATAACCCTGGGACGTGCTAAGGGGGGAGCTAGACTGCGGCAGCAGTGACAGGAGGAAGCGGGCGATGGAGTATTTGTTGTTGGATAGGCATTACGGCAGGCAGGATGGGATATCACAATACAGTCATTACACATGTCGGGCTAAAAACTATAGGATAGAGACAGGGGTCAGCTCGTGTGCGCTCGACTCAACCACTCTGATCTGTCTCCTCATAAACAGCTATTCTGCCTTCTCGCTCACCACAGTAAATGCGCTCTCGTATCCGGTGCGCTGTTGGCCTACCTAGCAACCTACGCAATCTGCTATGCCCCACCGAGAAGAGCAATCTTCCACTTCACCATACGCTTCGCCTCGTCTTGGATACCGAGCAGCGTAGCATCGGCCCTGACCTTTGCTACCATCTCGTCAGTCTCCGGATAATGCTGCCCTTCGCGTCCTTCCAGCTCCTCTGCAGCACACGAGAACCCGAACTTGTGCGCTCTGTACGCCACCGCCCTTTCTGCAAACACCATCTCATGCAGAACAGATCTATTGAGAAGTTCGATGTCCTTCTCCATGTTCCTCAAGTCCCGATAGTTAGAGGCTTCAATCTTCGGCACAGCCTCGCTGGCCCAGCGTTCTACACCTTCCATATCCTGTTTTGCCGTCTGACCATCGCGCACCGCCCGGAGCGTGCGGCACGCCGCATGGTTAACACCGGCGATAGCGAGACGCCGGTTGAGCCATTGATGTTGCATGAGATCGCCGAGCCGTGGTGTATTGGGCACCTTAGCACTGTCAAGATAGCCGTTTCCGAA
Source organism: Neocatenulostroma microsporum (assembly GCA_022814695.1). Taxonomy (NCBI): domain Eukaryota; kingdom Fungi; phylum Ascomycota; class Dothideomycetes; order Mycosphaerellales; family Teratosphaeriaceae; genus Neocatenulostroma; species Neocatenulostroma microsporum. The sequence continues at coordinate 75,396 of JAKLLW010000022.1, forward strand.
GTTCATATCGATGTCGATGGAAAGCGCCGGATCGATGAGGTGCATGCGCCGCCAAGAGCCATGCGGGTACATCGGACGTAGGTACACTCCAAGGCTGCCGCCATCTGTAGGGAGGAAGGATGGGAGGAGACGCACGCTAATGGGATTACCTGTGTTCGGAGCATGCTTGGAGTGTGCGTCAAGTTCGGCGATGAGAGGATTCACCTTGACGTGACGTAGCTGGTCGGTTGATGTCGGGCCATCTGCAGTGAAGAACAGTCTCCTAAGCAGCGATGGGTACAAGGATTAGCGGATTTCTCACAGAGTCTGGAGTGCTTGCAGATGTCTGAAACGGCCCCCGGGGGTTTTATCCATCATAGACGTACCGCTGGAACTCCTGTGAGCTCTCCACGCTGCGTTTGAAGGTCGTGTTGATGCGCTGCGAAATGAGCAGTGTGCGTTCGTCGGCGTATTCGAGTATCGTGTCGACAAGCTCTCCGACGTTGAAGACCCGTGCAGCGGCCATGCTGTGTAGTCGATTACGACGTTGTCGTAGAATTGCGATCTGATCAGAACTATGACATTGTGGAAGTAAAGTGGTTCAGAGTTGCAGGATAAAGTAGAACGTGCGTTTCCATTGTTTTGGTGTGCCGCGTGGCGCGGCTGTCACATGCAAAGGTGGCAAGAGGGACGTGCTCCAAGGTTCGTTGACAGAAGACGTGGCTCGTTTCTCTTTATGATGTAAGTCATTCTTGACCTACGAGCGGTCTGTACAGCTGCTCGATGCCGTAAACTTGCTCAGAGAACTTGTCAGAGTACGTTTGAGAATCTCCAAAAGCTCTCGTAGCCGCGAAGCACCTAGCAACGAATACAATAGCTCCTGTACAAATCAAAGCGAAGGTCATAGCCTCGCTCACCTGCTGCCTAGCCTACGAGATAGCCGTCCCTCCCCCTCCCTCCCCCTCCCTCCCCCTGTCCACTGCTCACGCACTGCCAAGCAGAGCGATCTTCCACCTAGTGATGCGCTGCGGCCCAACCGGAATGTTCAGCAGCCCCGGGTCATTCCTGATCTTGGAAACCATCTTGTCCACCTCTTCATAGTGCTGTCCCTCCCGACCCTCAAGCTCTTCAATGGCGCAGGAGAATGCAAAATTGCTAGCCCTCTGCTAGACGGCCAGCTTCGCCTGCTGCGTGTCGTATGTAACTTCGTAGCGAAGGGTCTCCGTGTCGGTATATATCAAGCGCGCTTGCCTCGCTTCTCCGTAATAGTCGACCCTCGGTGTAACAATATCAACCCAGTCTCGGAGTCCTTGAATGCTTGATAAGGCGGTTTCTCCCATCCTGGCTGCCGAAGTGGCCACAGCGATTACACGCTGAATACCTGCGACTTTCAGGCGCCATTGGAAGTACCTGTCTTGCAGGAGAGTGCCAAGCAGTGGTGTGTACCGTAGGGTGGTGTGTCTGCTCAAACTTCCCATCCCGTCGAGGAACTCGAAGTCGACCTCAAGCCTAATGATAGGCGTGATCAGGTGCATACGGCGCCAAGAGCCATGTGGGTATTTCAGGCGGAATGACACTGTGTCTGCACCTGCAGCGCCTTCCGGTGTCGCAAGAAAACCGTGACAGAATTCAAGATGGATGCGGCGCATGGTGTCAATCTCGAGACCATGCTTGAACTTAGCAATGAGAGGGTTGACCTTGATGCCGCTGAGGGACGTGGTGCTGTTAGGTTGCTCGGCGGTGAAGAAAAGCTTTCGCTGACATAAGGCAGAGCGTTCGATCGTGGCTCTGAAGTCTTTGTTGATGCGTTGCGAAATCAGTAGTGCGCGCTCCTCCACCTCTTCCAAGATGGCTTCTCGTAGTTCGGGGATGCCGAAGACGCGTTCTGCTGCCATGCTGTGCTGTGATGTCCTTGAAAGATGCTTGTGCTTTGTGATGGGGTGATGGTGTTCTTGCTTGATGGTGTGAAGCTCTGTTTGCGAGAGAGCTGTGCTCAGCACTTACTTCAATAGAAAGTGGCGTTTGTTTGAGGTGGCAGGTGCACCGTGCAGGTGACATCGGGCAGTCACATGCGAAAGCAGCAAGTGCCAGCCATCCATTTACCTCCCCCGAGGCTCGATGACGATGGTCGTTGCCGCTTGGGATCCTACGATCGCAACTCGTTCTCGACCTTCGAGCTACCTGTATAGCTGCTGGATGATGGCAAGACTATCTCCCAACATTGGTACAGTTTTGAGATCCCAAATGCCTACACAAGGGCTTTAGTGTCTATTGAAAGGAAGGCGGCAAGCTTCATTGTTACCGACCCTCGCCATCATTCATCCTGTTCCAAGCCAAGCAATTACACCCTCTCCCTCCATTCCTGGCGCACACCCCGCCGGCGTTGACCCTCTCGTAGCCCACACAATAGCCGTCTCTCACCACCGCTCCACTCCGTGCCGACGCCTCATGCACAGCCAAACAGAGCGATCTTCCATCGGACTAGACGATTGGGCCCCTCGGCGTTCAGCAATATCGGATCACCCTTGATCTTGGAGACCATCTCATCGGTCCCCTCGTAATGCTGTCCTTCCCGGCCTTCCAACTCCTCCACAGCACAAACGAAAGAAAACCCATGCGTCCTGGCTGCTACAGCACGTTTCGCCTGCCACGTCTCCCTCTCGATCACATCCGAGAGCAAGGACCGATCGTGCTCGATGCGCCACTCGCTTACTCCTTGTTGGAGTGTGTACTTTGGCACAGTCTTGCGTAAACACGACAGAGGAAGCTGGCCAGCACCGATTTCAACTGCAACGCGACAGATTTCTTTCTCCATGCCGCCGATAGCGAGGTGCCACTTCAGAAGGTCACAGTCCATGATGGTTCCCATTGATGTGTTGAGAACAACTTCGGCTTTCTGAAGTCTGCTATACCCATTCCGGGACCCAAACATGATCTCGATCCGCATTGGAATCGCGAGGTTGAACAGGTACATGCGCCGCCAAGAGCCGTGTGGGTGCTTCAGGCGCAATGCCTTTTCGGGACCAGCTTCGGCATCTCGTGGTGCTTTACCCATCTCCGGCAAGTCTTCGCCCTCGCTGGCGCCACCCACAGTCGCCAGTGTTAGGAAGCCATCAACCAGGCGTACGTCGGCACGGTGCTCGACGGAATCGAACCACGAATTCGAGTAGTAATGTTCGAGTGTAGCGATGAGCGGGTTGACTTTGATGTCGCTGGCCTGGACTGTAGAGGTTGGCTGGTCTTGGGTGAAGAAGAGCTTGCGTTGGAACTTAGCTGTTGTGTCGACAGAAAACTTGAAGGTCTTGCTGACACGTTGCGTGATAAGCAACGTACGCTCGTCAAGCTGGTCGAGAATGGTGTCGAGCAGTTCGGCGACGCCGAACACACGATCAACTGCCATTGTGAGTTCGTGATATCTTTGCGAACGGTGTTTGGAGGTTGTGGTATCCTTGCGAACGATGTCTGGAAGTGGTGACGATCTTTTGTACAATTTCTGAAAGTTGTGGTGTCCGTAGCGCTAATTGGCGTGAAGCTCTGTTTGCGAGAAGACTCAGGAGAGTGTATTCCGGGAATCCTGAAGTACCGCGTAGTTGTTTGCCAGTGACTAGGAGGTGCATACGACGCCGGGAAGTTACATGCGTAAGCGGAGAGTCCCGACCACCCCGCAAACATTCGTCTTTGTGAATCTGCAGCCTTGGTGTTTCACAGATGCAGACGGTGCCTTACCCTGCTCAGCCTGCTCATGTCGCCGATATAGCGGTCTGCGGGCAACCGCCCGTACAAGGGAGCTTCTTTGCTCACTCTCTGGAAGAACGCTCTCACGGTACGTGCGGGAAGGCAAGCTCAACCGAAAGGTGGAGCATAAGGGTAATGGCACCAAATGCTCGATGTCTCGACCCTCATTCGCCCAATGATCATTCTTCCTCAATCGATTCGGTCTTGTCAAGGTCCTTCAAGATGGACTCCACCTCTCTCGGGTCGCTAATGCCCCAAACACCGCCACCCTTGACCGCACCCTTCATGCCTACTTCCTTCCCGACCAAGTTGCGCCCAACCTTTCCTGGCCCAATTCCAATCCATCTCCGTACCTTTTCCTCTTGGTGCAGGTACACGATGCTGTCGTGCCACTGCACAGTCTCCACACATTGACGTGCCAAGTACTCCTTCAGCTGCTTCTTGCTCTCAAAAGGCCTCGCCGAGAGGTTGCTGATGCAAGGCATAGTGCCAGGCCACATGACGGTATCCTCGCCCTTCGCTGCCACAGAAGGCTGATCAAGCAGCTTGGTTAGGAGGTCTGCTGCAGGCTTCATGAGTGGGCTATGGAAAGGCGAATCGCTCTTCAGCCGGACCGCTCGCGGGTCATGGCCTGCAAACTGCCGCAGATGCGTAAGCAGCTCACTGATGCGCTTGATAGCACCCGAAAGCACGATCTGGTTCTTCGAGTTGACGTTCGCGATGAGCACCTGCTCTACCGCAGGCGTTTCGAAGTCGGGCCCGCTATCCATTTTGGAGCCTACTGAGTGGTGGCCTAGGAACTCGTGTATAGCGTCCACCATCGGTGCCAGGTGGTTTTCCTCGCATACCAACGCTACCATGCCCACTTCCTCGTTGCACTCCTTCGAGCAGCGCGCCATGGCTTCTGCCCGTCTCCTAACCAGGCGCAGCGCATCTGGCTCCCGCAAGTATCCAGCAGCCACCAATGCAGCGAACTCTCCCAAAGAGTGACCAAGTGTCAGATCCACGCGCTCAGCCGTGTTAAAGCCGTATTCTTTCTCCAGTACCCGCAGAATGATAATGCCCGCCATCATGATGGCTGGCTGAGCGTTCTCGGTTGCGGTAAGAACGCTGTTGGGCCCTTCCGCTATGACTTTGCTGAGGGAAAACTTCAACGTCTCGTCGACCTCTTCTAGTATCGGTTTCACGGTGCGCGGGTACTCCGTGATCCAGTCGTCTAGCATGCCCACGCGCTGGACGCCTTGGCCTGGAAAGAAGAGGGCGGTCTTTGGGTGGTTCTTGGCTTTCGTCGACTGCCATCGTATGTGCGTTGAGGTGTAGGTCGAGGTTCTGACGGAAGCTGGGAGGGAGAGGATGGATCGTAGCGAAGAAGTCTTGGGAGTGAGCTGCCTCATGGCGGTGGAAGCGAGGGCCATTATGGCGACTCGTGGGCTCTGAATGCTCGAGCAAGCTATACAAACAATGTACAAGGCAGCCAAGCAGTATGTTACAAGATGGAGTGGCTAATGGTAAGCTGTATGTCGTTGTCGATGGTGTAGCTCTTCATGAGGCCCCACATGCGTGCCTGCTGACCTCGGCTCGGGGGCTGTGGGGGATCCCAATGCCGAAGCGCACTTCACCTCGCCGTCGTGGCAATCTCCTCTCTATCGAGAACATCGTCTAAGCACAGCGAACGGCTTTCGTATTCCGTAAGGCCAGCAGTCAAACCCTCGAGAGCGCCCGTCGTATGGTCTACAGCACGAGAAGTCGACCAACCAACGCTGCGACCTTCTGTCCTCCGACACCTCAAGACTTAGTTGAACATGCCTCCTTTGCGTCCAGCACGAGCGCATGTGGAGCCCGAATGCTGATATGGACCATTGTAATATGCTTAAGATCCTCCATCAACCTGTTCTAGCCGTGCATGCTGTGCTCGTGGAGCCCTGTGACTCAGCCACCTTCACGTTCACCGGTCAACCAAACATTGACTCGGTGTCCTCTTGTTCTCTCAATTTCGAATATCTTCCCTATCATTCAAGTCACACTCTCGTGAGTCACGAAATAAGTCACCTTCCAGAGAGATCGGAGACTGCACTACTTAAATAAGGCAACTCCCACACGTTCTCAACTTCGACTACATACCTACAACATGGCTTCCACTCCAGAAGTATCCCTGGCACAAGTACCCCAAAAGAATACCACGACTTCCACCACCGCCAACCAGGGCCCCTCCGCCACATCCGAGATGGACAGCGTCAAATACTGGACCAATTTGATACGCAAGAACCTCGCCAATTTCAAGATCGACGACTGCGACGTCAACGAGGAGGTTCTCAATGCGCCTCGTCGTCGGTCCGCCCGTGATGAGCTCGCTCGCCAAGTAGCAGCTCAGCTGTATCCAGAGGCCGATCCGAAGTCCCTTGCGCCTATCATCAAGTATGAGAAAGAGATCGTAATGCTGCGCTCCATGGTGCTCGAGCAGCGCCGCGAGGCTATTGTGAAGTCCACCGAGCGCAATGCCAAACTCGACTGGGTCAAACGCATCTCCAAGCAGTGTGCATGGGATCCGGTGAAGGATCCACTTTCGCTCAAGGGTGCACCGTCATTACCGATGCCTGTTGAGGTACGTCAATATCTCACGAACTGCTGCGGCTCCCTGGGTACCCATGCTGTCCACCCGCTAGTACTTGCGACGTGATTGCTTGGAAATCTATTCCAATCAACAAAATATCATTCTTGAGTCGCAAACACAGGCTAACGTTGAAGCTCTGCAGGTATCCGACAAGGAATCTCTCGCTCCGTTCTTCGCACATCTACGTAACAGCGGCACACACGAGCCTGCCTCAACTCAGCCATCGTCAACCGCGCAGAGTACTACGGGGGTCGAGCCGTACTACGGCACCGAGCTCATCGAATTTGAGAAAGGTGTGCTTTACGCCGACCACCGTCTTGATCTCTGCAAAATGGTCGCCGGGCCGCGCAATATCGGCGACCTGATGGAGTCGCTCAAGCCAAACACTTTCTCCAAGCACTTCTTGCTCGGTAACAACATCATTGGCCCTACCGGCGCCCAAGCGATTGCAGACTTTGTTGAGGAGTTTCCGGACCGCATGGAGACCTGGTATCTGGCCGGCAACTGCATCGACACCGCCGGCTTCTGTGTCCTCGTCAACAGCTTGGTGAAGTCGACAGCCATCACAAACGTCTGGCTCAAGCGTAACCCGCTTGGTGAGAAAGCTGCGACTGATGTTGTGCGGCTCATCACCGAGACTCCAAATCTACGTACCCTCGACCTGGACCAGACCGAGCTCGGCGATGCTGGTGTCGCTAGGATCTTCTCCGCTCTTGCGTCGCACAACAAGCCGCTGGCGCTGCGCAACATCTACCTGAACGCAACCGGTGTAGGTGAGAATGCATGTAAGCAGATCGCAAGTTACGTTGCATCACCGCACTGCCAGCTAGAGTCTCTGTACATGTCGAACAATCCAGTCGGCAACGCTGGTGCGGCTGCACTGGCCGAGGGATTCAAAGCAAACCTCACCATTAAGCGCCTCTCGCTCCAGTCGTGCGGTCTAAGCGACGTCAGCGGCCTGCTCGGCGCCTTGACTAGCCATCCTGCCCTCGAGACTCTAGACCTTGGTCAGAGCTACGCCACTGAGGATCTGGCCATGCGGTACAACTGGTTCATCTCCGACAACGTCCCAAAGATGGTGAAGTTAATCGAGACAAACTCACAGCTCAAATACCTCAATCTGTCCTACACACCAATCTCACAATCGCAGCTCAACAAGGTCCAGGAGGCGATAGTTCACCATTCGAAGAGTCTCGTCTGGTTCCACGCAAAATCGCTCTACACCGGCGGCAAAGATGTGGAATATGTCAAGGCTGGTCAGGAGTTTGTTCGTCTGAACGGTCTGGTCCGTGAGAAGCTGCATGCGAACGTCAAGGAGCAGTACGACGGCATCGACTATGTGAGGTTTGAGGCAGAGCACAAGCGTTTCCTAATCTCACCAAAAGACGTTCGTCTCATCGACTCGGTCTACCGCAATCGCGATGCTGGCGCCGCTCGCCGTGGGCTCAAGCGTCTGCAAAAATGGTGGGATGACGGTGATGAGACTCTCAAGCAAGTGCAGGAGGGTACCTTTGAGTGAGGCGACTGACGGCTAGAACACGCATCTCAGAGGAGCATACCATACCGAGATGGGCGAGATGGGCATTTCGGAGCTTGAGCATCTTGCCATCGGCGTGGGATACAGCTCAGCGAGGTGCTACAGGCGGGTGTCCCCTGGACGCGTGAAGATACAAAAAGGGCGATGGAGCTGTTCAGCTGCTTGAGCACGCGGCCATTGGCGTGAGATTATTGAATTTGGCGAGATACCCACACAAAACGGAGCGAGCGATGAAGCCTGAAAAGTACAATACCATCTCTGTATCACCATGCTGTTACCATACTTCGGAAGGTCCGCTGGAGCTTCAATCGCTCCACTGATACGTCCGGTCACGCGCTCCCGACCTCGCGTTTGTCACATGCATCTCTGTAGGCAGCCATGTCGCTGTTGCCACGGTCTCTCATCGGGCTATCGCCATTGGAGGGTCATAAGGGCAACACAACGTACTCATCGCTACCGATGGTCCTGTGGTGTAGTGGTAACATACTCCCTTAGGGTAGCATATCGTTTGGGAGTGGTACGTTCCTTGAATTGACATGGCAGCCTCGGACTCTACTGACCTGCCATAGATCCTGCGTTCAAACCGCAGCTGGACCCGTTTGCCACATGGCAAAGCTTTTTTGCTTAGGAGGTAGCCTCTTCCGCCAAGCATCGGTCTGCTCCTGTCGTGGAATGGCTTGCTGATGGTCCATGTTGCCGTGCAGTTGTGCCTTCTTCGCTCGGCAGATATTTTTGCTGTATCGTGGGCCATGGTTACTCCTTTCAGTTGATTGACGTCTGAGCTCCGGTGTACGCGTGCTGTGCCTGTGCTTCGTGCGTGCTTCTGGTCGCACTGCAGCCTGCAGACAGCCGTGACCAAGATTGCGCTGCAGCTCCAGCAGCTCGCCGGATCACGATGATGATGCAGGAACGTCGCGATGCTTGCAGACTTGCAGAGTTGCACGCGGAGCTCGCGTGGTGTGAAGAGTTGAGAGAAGCGAAGACGGCCTCCGGATCATCGTTACCGCTATGGACAAGGCGGAGATTGCAGTCCCAGGATCTATCGACTTAGCGCCTCCCTGATAGGCAAGACGCCTTCAACGTCTCCACCCCGCCCGATATATCGTCTTTGCGGGTTACCAAAATATTGATTGTAGGGATGGCCTTTTGGCAAGCCGCCTGTGTACACCGCAAGCACGCGAGTTGTTTTGATGGATTGGTTGAAGGGTGAAGAGTGCAGAGTGGGGGTACAGAAAGGCTGATCGCGGTTCTCCTGCGCTAGCTCGGTGTGTCGTGCATAAGGCGCTGCTCGGAGACTTGTCATTGGCCAAGGAGGAAATCGTTCCTGACTAAACCGAAAGCAGCGCGCTTGCAGCTGGAGAGCAAGCTGCACGAAGCTCGAAGTGTTGTCGTGCAGAATGTTTGTATACAATGTTCTCGCGATGCTCTAGAGTCCTATAGCGCGGTAAGTGGACACTTCTCGGTTGGATTGTCGAAGATGCAATTTCACGCCCATGTTCATATCGAAGACAGGATCGGAACCGTTCCAACCTGAGGCCGGGGTGGCTTGTGTACCGCAGTAGCTTAACTGCTAGCCTCGTGGTCCATGCACATTCCGCTGCTCCCGTCCTGGACACTCTTTGGCCGGCCACTTCTCCTTCACGCACCAGCACGCAAGCCTCGTATTCTGGCGGCCGTCGACATTCTTTCACCTCGTCGTCACTCTTTAACGGTACTGACCATAGTCTTTCATTGTACATACTAGTACGGCACGACCAATTAATTACTCGCATACACTCCTTCATCACGAACACCGCGACGATTCAGCCTCCTGAAACGCGACTGAGACTTGACTTCTCCTGGAAATTGGGAACGAAGACCATCCCCGCACAGCCTGGCCGGAATAGCATCATACCACAAGATACTCTTGCACCGGAGAGGCAGTTTGCAGCAGACATTGTGCTAGACAGCGGCCTAGAGGTGGTCTCGCGCCCGACACTGAAGGAGAATGAGACTCCCAGATATCCCGACCAACGGTCTGCATATTACTCGACCGCAATACCACAGCATTGAGAGCCTGGTGGACAATGGTAGAGAGGCAATGCATCTAGCAACAAGGACATTGGTTGGCAGGGCCGCCTCGCCAGACGACAGCTCCCAATCCTCCAGCACATGCAAACCGGGCAACAACTCGGCAGTATGTCAGAAGCCGACCGAAGGAACCAACACCCAGACGATAGCTATCGTATTAAGTGTCGTGTAAGTCGTGCAACGTCGCCTGCAAGTAGACCTTGACTGACACTACGCAGCATCCCAGTCTCCGTCGCCATAATCATCTTTATCCTCCTACATCGTCGCCTCCGTCGGAGACAGAAGGCCGAGGATGCGAGTGATCCACACAAATCTCTTGACTTTGGCGTAGACTTGGTGCCGTCGAAAAATGGCAAGAATGGCAAGAAGGGTATTCCTGAGATGACTGTCACCGACCTGGGTGGCGCAACATCTAGCAGACGGCCGCGCGGGCTGTCCATGGACCTGGACATGGGCATGAGCAACCCATACTTATTGCCCGGTGCCGTGCAAGATTCGCGCGAGTC